>JAUZNJ010108203.1:0-20393 GCA_034780135.1 Jordanella pulchra | reverse complement strand
TGGATGGATGGATGGATGGATGATGGATGGATGGATGGATGGATGGATGGATGGATGGATGGATGGATGGTGGATGGATGGATGGATAATGCACAGGAATCGTTTAATCACACATATATTCCCTTTAGCTAAAACATAAACAAGTCCAAAATCAGAGGAATCAAATTTGAATCATCCAGGAAAACAAACTTTTCAATTCAGCTCTGGAACCCTTTCAGTATTTTATGGGTGAGGATTCAAACGCTCTAAGGTCACTGATCATATTTATTCTTTATTATCAAAAGGCTGCCAAACCTGTATCTTCTGGCAGTTTTCACTCCAAAATGTTATGGCCTGGTCAAGTTTGTAATCGTGAATCTGAAGACAAGAAAAAAATAAATCAAACAAGGCACTGAGCAAAACAACCAGATGTTGAAATACAGAAAGGTTCTTGTTCATTTAACCCAATGGTAGTTATCTGATATTCATATAAAACAACATTTCCAGTTATATTCCCGCAGAAAATGCAACAGACGTCACTAACAGTCAAACAGAAACTTCGACACATACATGATTTGGCTTTGGTATACTGGGAACAAATCCTGGGACACAGAAATCCCTCTGAGTTGTAGAGCTAAAGTCCATTTCAGGTTTTGGTGGGACCAGTTCAGCTTGAATCTTCTCCCTGTGAAAACAGGAAGTGAGCAGATCAAAGCGGAGCTGCACATGGATTCTTTATGAAGAGCTGGATAAACCCATGAGGGGGATAAGATCTAATTAATATTTCCAGAGGATTATATTAAAATTAAAGGTGCTGGTAAAGAATTAAAATAAAACATTTACAATCTTGTTCCACCTTTGAAATTATACATAAACTGCATCATGCAACTAAAAGTGATTCTTTCAGGAGGAATAAGAAAATAAAAACTGCAATAAATCGATTCAATCTTTAGATATGCTTCCGTAGCACATTTTGATTTACATTCTATTGTTTATATATTTACACATTTCTTTTGCATATGTTGTCTCATATTTTGAGGGCATCTTTTTCTCCCATGTTTTTTGCATGATTAATTATTTTCCATACAAACTAAGTGATAAAACATGCATTTCCATGATGACATTATGCTTTTTTTTTCTTACATCAGCCTATCTTTAAAAATATATCAATCATACATAAAAAAGTAATTATCAGCCTTGCTGCCAGAAAAAAAACACAGACGAGGAAGGACCATTGCATTTGGGAAACTAAGATAAGTCAGATATTTTGTTGTTTATTTGATCTAGTTTATTTTTTTTTGTAAAATGTAATTTATCATTTTTATTTATCAAAGCTGTTTTATTTGTCTGCTGTTTTTGTTATGCACTACGGGTTATTTTTGCAAATTACTGTCGCAGCAAGAACCAAAAAATATATATATATATAAACTAGTTCTTTTGTTTTTTTTTTTTACTTTTAGTAAAACTGAATGATGTATAGAAAGGAAGACTGTAAACAGTCCTGCCAGAGCTGCAATGAGTTTATAGCAGGCGTTCGAATGATCTGATTATCAGGCTCTTGATTAGAGTCTAATTACCTCCCAAACCTGTCAGATGTTCTACTTTGCATTCGCAGAATCAAACTGGAGAAGCAGTGTTTGGTTTTTTATGCTCCACAGATATGGAATAAATTCCCAGGAAGCTGTAATGGTGCTGAAATCCTGAATTATTAAGAGTTTTAAAGTGAGATGAAACATGGTTTTATGGTTTTAACATTTTTCAATAACCATCATAACCATAATTTATAAATGGTAAAGAGAACATTTATCAAAGATACACAGATAGTTTATTATTGTCTGATAATCATTTATAAACTGCATCTAAACCTTTTATGAAAGGTAAATAGATCATTTTGTCCTGCCATATTAGTTTAGCTTTAACCCGAACATCAGTGGATTTAAGCTCTGAGTCTAGACTTTTTTATTTATCTTTTAAATAAATTATCTATTTACTTTTAATAAATGGTTTAGAGTGTTTAGAAATACATTAAAAATTAATAGACTATCTGTAAATCATGAATAGATGCTCTCTTTACTATTTATAAATGATGTTTTGATGGTTATTGTAAAGTCTAACCTGCTTCCTTTGACCAATGTTATCTAAACATTATCATTTAAGTTTCCAGCTTAACTTTTATTTCAATTTTTAAAGCCATATTATCTATTTAGAGCTTCTTTATCGGTGTATTTTTTTCATGAAATCCTCTTATTTTAATGTGTCACTTTTTTTCTCTTCATTTATTTGTGTTGCCTCTGTGCAACTGCGTTATACTTCTTGTTCTCTTCTCATATACTGGATTTTGAGTTGTCTTGCAACTGATAGGTGTTAAATAAATAGACTTGCCTTGCCTTACCTTGCCTTACAGCAATGGATATTTTCGACAGCAATAGAGGACAAAAAAATCTAGTTTTTCTTTGGCCCTCACTGAGGCTTGTGGCCGGCCCTGATGGTCAGCCATTTTCATTTGATTGTGGGGTTGTCCTCAATGTGACACTGAAAATTAAAATCCATTTTAATCTCCAGCTTCGTATCCTTCCTTCTGGGGTTTTGGGTCCAAACCAAGTTAATTTAAGTCTTTAGCAGCCTAGAAGTGGAATATCCTGGATTTAGGCTTCATCTATTTTCCCATCAACTCTGACCAGCTTTCCAGTCTCTGCAGAGAAGATTGTTTTTGTACCAAACATACTGTTTATTGTTATGTGAGACTTTAAAGGTAAAGAAAATGATTTATAAAAGTCTCATTTTAGATCATAAGTTCGAGCTCCCATATACTTTAACTCTAACTAGATTCCAGTTCTACAAAAAAACAAGTTAGTGCGATGCTCCCTCTTATTCATCTTTAGAAGCAAATTCAGGTATATAATGCTGCTTTGATTTTGGATCTTTCTTCCTCATGAACGTTTCAGAATGAAACACACGGCATAAAGTGGGTGAAAGAACCCAGCATATGTTTCTGATGAAGAGCTGCATTCAGGAATCATCAGACTTGTAAAGCCTGGATGAACGTCCTGCGTTTCAATGCCCACACAGAGCTGCAAACAAGCATGTCAAGGCACAATAACTGTGTGGGTGAATCAAGGACATGTCAGGTGTTATCAGCCACGCAGGAGATTAAATCTTTATATCACGTAATTGTTCAGTGGTTTTGATTTGTGAAATATAGTAGATAAAGTCATAACCAAAGGTTTGGTAATGAAAGATATCCTAATATTGACATTTTTTTAGGTCATTGTGAAGTGTGATTGGATGCATATTTTAAGGTCATGAAAAGTATTTTTATTTTTAGCTCACAACACAAACCAATATTTCTATATTTATGCACAAATCAATCATCAAACTTTGCTTCAATCATTCATCAGCATACAGGAAGCTGAGAGAGAACCACACTGAAATGTGAAACAATCAAATATCCATCCTTTGTTTAGAAATTGCTCATGTTTTAAAGTGAGATATTTTAATGTTTTATCTCTGAAAAAGAATTTGATTCAATGATTGAACCTAAAGTTCAAGTCAAGTGTATTTTTTAGTGCAGGACAAATTACTGCATCCTACAACACAACTTCCTACCTTTGGATGGATCATGAGATGCTTTTATCCATCATGTCTGACATCAGTCTGAGTAAACATTTTAAAAGGATTGAGGTCTGGACTTTGACTGGGCCTTTCATGTTGTATTAGTGTCATGTTATACGGTAGAACTCTGTTTTAGCTTCATATTTCTCATGTTTTCCCAAGCATTGGGCTAGAATGCACTTTCATATCATCAGTAGCAACATGTTGCAGTGGGTCAAGTTATGATGTTTTCAACATTTTTTACAAGAGTTTTTCAGTATTAACTGTTTGCTCTCAAGCTGATTATTCTTTGAAGATCAGATCTGGACATGCTGGTAGTTGTGTTGAGTTTCATTTACTTACAGGTCATTTTCTCTTCAAAAGAACAGGTGAATTCAAATTCTTCTGCTGTCCGAGTTCTTAACCAGACTCATTAAGAGCTTGATTCTTTTTTATTGCAGTTTCAGAAAGCTTAATGTCTGAGATTTTAACAAGGCTAAAATCCACAGGTCCACCTGTCAAGGAACAATTTATTGGAGTCTGGTAATGGTACAGATCATGGGCGAGATTAAGCCGTAGCTGTAGGTAACAATATGGGGCAAAATTTTCAGTTGGCGGAGGTCTGCGCTCTCCGAGTGCTTTTCTAGTTTCGCATGTTTTATCTAAAGCTCTGAATATGCATGTAGAAAAGTTATTGTTGGTGTTGCTCTATACTTGCTGCAGTCACATCTGAGTGTAATAGTGATCTCTACAGGCACTAGTTCAGTCAGCTCTGCGCTGCCGTAATGTGAAGATGTCTTCCTCCATAGTTGTGAGACCCGATCCTGTGTTATTATTAATTCCAATTTCTAAGGCAACGCAAACAAAAAGGTAGAGACTTTCAATTGATAGAGGATAATACATAGAATATATTTGTATATTTTACATTTCACTCAGTAAAAAATAATTAATTATTACAGACTGTAGCTTTAAACCTCAGAACCTGCAGGAGCTGCTAGTCAGCTGGCCTAAAGGTCCAGGAGGAGAGTAGACGTTCAGCAGAGACGTTCAGCAGAGAAAGGTCATTTAAACTCTTCTTAACTTCTTAAAATCCACTGCGTTGCCAGGGCACTCCGTTCTCTATGTTTCCATTAAATACCACACTGCACAGGAAAATAACTACAGTTAACTTTTACCAATATAGACACGTTATACATTGTTAGAAAGCATAGATTCTCAACAATTCAAAAAACCAAGTTCATTTTATGGAGACTACAAGCACCAAAGCACAAATAATGAAGATATAGCAACACGGTAAATCATAATTTTTAAAATAAAGGTTCTGCTTTCCGCTAAACCCATATTATAAGTCCAATCTTAGATTGTTTATATTCCATTTGTCAGTAAGGGTTCACGGATTAAAAGTAATCCAACATATTTGTAACAAAAAACAGTCCATCATGAGAAAATTGCCATACAATGTCTGTTTGTTGCCATCAAAACAATCCGGTCCAACGAACTAATGCTAGCTAGCCCTTTAACTAATAATATTACCTTCCCCGTGTGTTTCTGTTTAATGTTTGATATGTTTGTTTTCACCACCTTCCAGCCTACAAAACAAAAGCATCACCATCGATTTCTGTTTAGATTTGACTCCAGACAGCCTCTGATATATACCGAGCGCTCCTTATCAGTCAGAGCTACGCACAGAGTCCCATCATATTATGCCTAATAAAGTCCGGCTGCTATTGGTTAAGACGACTTGCAATGCTTGGCGTTGTAGCCAATGAAATTAGCTTTCAAATGAGGCTAAGCATTGCTAGTTTGAATAAAGGAGAATAAAGTTCATAAAAACTGAGAAGAGGAGCTTAACTGACTTATTGTGCAACCTTAGATCATTGGATGGAACATACAGAACATTTGAAAAATATATGCTTCAAAATGTTGTGTGGTCATCAAAATGCTTTAGTGCAATTTAGTGTGTCAAAGTGTTTTTTTAAACCAAATAGCACCATTTGGCATAATTTGGGACATTTGGAGATTTGAAGACACTGGTGACATCAGAAGTTGAAAGTCTCCTAACTCTGACACTGTTATACCTAGAGGTCAGACATTTTTTGTTGTTGTTGTTGACATGATGCAGAAGACATGTAATATAATGACACATGTCTGCCATAGGGCAACATTACTTCCAAGAGGGAAAAAAAAATCACGAGTCATGTTTGAACTGATGCAGTTTTGAATGTGTTTAAGTCACATTATTCTCATTTATATTATCATAAACTACAAGTTGTTAGCTTTAAAATGATGTACACACGTTATTTGGCATTCCTTAGATATTTGCTTTTACATTTGGGTATGCAAAAAGGCAAATAATTACTTCAAACGAAGTGGATGTTAAGAGGTTAAAATGAACAGGGGTAATCCCAAAAGGGATAAATAAAGTATTTTCAAATTGAATCAATTGAATATACTCACTTTTTTGTAGTATCTATTAAAAGACACACAGCAGCGTTTTGAACCAGTTGCAAATGACAGAGCAGAGACTGATTAACCCCAAGTCCATTACAGGAATCCAGGGGGGATAAAATAAAAGCATGAATCGCAGTTTCAAAGAGTTGATTTGACAGAAAGGATTTTAGTTCTGCCAGCTGCCTTAAGTGATAAAAGCATGATTTAACAATCCCTCTAATCTCTCTGTCAAATTTAAAACGTAAAAACCTGAGAACCTGTGGTCAGTTAACAAAACTCAGGTCAGAGAAACAGAAATCTAGAAACTCGTGATCAAGGCCAAGCAGGAAGGAGACAAGGGCAGGTCGCCATCAGTCAGGATTTGGTCCAGAAGTTGATTTCCAGCATGTGAGAGAAAACCACTGGAGTTATAAAAAGGACAGATTAACTGGGGAAATATTTATTCTTTGCAATAATTGGAATAATTGCTGAGAAACAAGGTGGTAAAATCACAAGATACATATTTTGGAATCAACAGTCACAACACATAAAGGTGTTACTAAATTAGATAAAAATAAACACTCTGGACTGTTTATCACCTTGTTAAATCTACACCACAGTTTGGAGGTAAAGTTTTTCCACTCTCTACAGATTTCTTTTGTTACACTTCACTGTTCTTTAGTTTTTATCTAATAATTATAAAATTAAGCAATCAGCTAACCTAATAGCAGAGTGGTGGCTTCTTTAGCATAACTGAGGAGGAGTTTTGCAAATTGTCCACTTTTAAGTCATTCCATAGAATCTAATGCTGAGTTAAATTTGGCCTTTGACTAGGACCCACCAAAAACTCATTTTTGATCTGCTGGGACTTTAGCCTGTGGATTTCAAAAAAATCGCCCAAGTATGTTTTACGTTATCAGTTGACGGTCGGACGTTACCAGGTTCTGAGGGAACAAACTCATTTCCAAGAAAATTCACTTTTGACACTCAACAGAACATTTCCCAAGAGGCGTGGGGCATTTTAGGATGTTTTTTTTTTGCAACGTGTTCTTCATTTTCAGTGGCAGTTGTTTCCCCCACAAATTTCTTTTTCATCTGGGTTGAAGAGACTGTTAAAACAAAACCATTCTAATCTTGATCATACAGCACAGAAAGAGCAATACTTTATTTGTGTGATTGAAGATGCTAGACTGCACGAGTTTCTGCTACAGCAAAGATGACAGTAAATTTACAGGAGAAAGTTCTGTATTTATTTGAAGGAATTTTCCGTAATTTGATTTTATGGATCTTTCAGCCATATTTATCAGAGCTGTTAAGGTAAGAGAGTTCTGACAACTCCACTGACCACAATGGGCAACATTTTAGAGTAATTTTCATTAGAGAAACATTTAGAGAAAGAAAAATTTGTAAAAAAAACAAAAAACAAAACAGATTTTACAGATTTTTTTTTTTACAGAAAAATCCATAAGAAAAAAACAAACAGAAAAGTTCATAGCAAAGAAAGGACCTTTTCTGTTTTTTTTTCAGAATTTTTTTACAGTGCAGAATATTGAGTCACAACAATCTGAAAGAAATGTCAGTTTATCAGTGAATAGACAGAAAGTTAAAGGGGGAAATGTGTTTTTAGTAGTCACATCCTTAAAGGAAGAAGAGGAACAGAGGAAGCGTCAGACATCATTCGCTGTGCATATATACTGGCTGCCATTATGGTTGTTAGGAGTCTGAAAGCCTAACAATGAGCTTTGTAAACTTTTACGGACTGATAGTTTTGACTCTCTAGAGTGTGTTATGTTCTTTCAGATGTTTTAATCAACTTCACACTTCGAGTGACATCTTCATTCTGCAGTTCAGGCAATAAAATGGTCACATTTAGATCAACAAAAAATGTGTTTAAACATCCAGTTGGTACTTCAAATAGGGTGTATTTCTTTTTCTACATAAGGCAATGTCAGTTGGTTATATTTTGCTTTCCTAATAAATTTGATTCCAACTGTAAATTGCAGTTTTGTGTTTAGTATCTATGATAATAAAATTTGTTTCATAATATAAGACAATTGAACAAAAACAAAAAACATTTTGAAGGAATATGTAAGACAGTAAATCCTTCACACCCCTCTACTGTATAGGAACAAACATAACCAACAAGTCTAGAAAAACCCTCTGAGCTCTCAGTATGAATCACTCAGCACTAATGTGTACAAATGAAAGAAAGGAAAATGAATAACGGCTGCATAGTGAAGGTTTGGAAAAATTTTAGTGTCACTCTTTTCATCAAAATCACAAAGCTTTTTATTCTTCTTTGACACTTAAAAGTAGCAGGACATTCATTTCTGTGGGGGAACCCTTTATCAGCCCCATCAAAAGGACTGCACTCTGTGTGAAATAACACCATAAACTAACCCAGACATGTAAATATTGCCCCTTTCTCCTGCAATGCTTCTAACGGTGCTCTCCAGACCGTTTACAGTGTAACTGCATTCAGAAATGAAATTTTCTTCTTAGGCATCAAAAGACTTGCTTGTGACTCACCTTATCATCTGTGTAATATGTTTTTCCAACTGCTCCCTCCTGGTGCCTGTACCGTGGAAATATAAAAGAAATGAACTTGGAGAGCAAGACAAATCGTTCTAAACATGATTTTCTCAGTGAATAAATAGAGGTCACAACAGTCTGAGCATTGAACTCTGATTGTCAACAGGCAACAGTGATGGTGGATAAACTCCTTTCAGCTCTTTGAAAGTGCATCGAAGTCTCTAATAGTAATGTATGGGCTTATGATGAAATCAATATGAAGGGACTAACCCTTCAGCCTGACTCCTGGACCTTTCAGAGGACTATGAGTAGCTGTGGTTGTGGTTAAAGTCTCCATTTTAGACTGTTGGTGTATTGTGAGAATCCCTCTGTGTCCGCTGGTCTGGACAGTGTTCTTTGAGTCATCGATGTCAAGAGCAGCAACTGCTTCCTAAAGGACAACAGAAATCACAAAGACCTGTTAGAAGCTGAAAACATCCATATCTGTAAATACCATCACAGCATTCGTGTGCTTTTATCGTAAGTTGGACACTGTTTCTGGCTCATTTACTAGATAGTTATGAATGCAAATAGGTTTGCATAAAGAGGTTGAAGCAGAAATATTATTTAGTTCTGATAATTGGAAGAAATAATAAACAGTGTTAAACTGTACAATAAAGAAATTATATATTTTTTCTTTAATTTGCCTCCCTCTCTTCTAGAAGGCCATTTCTGCCACTTCAAAGTAAAAAAGGCACATGGTGTGTCATAAATATGGAATTTAAAATCATAAATATGAGATTCATAATCTTAATTAGGACATATGAGAAGTAATAATTCTAAGATACATTATCATAATTATAAGGTATAAACTCATAATTTAACTTCGAAAGTAATGATAATGAAAAATAAAAAAATAAAAACATTATGATAATTATGACTTTGAAAGCCAAAATTAAAACTGTGACAAGCATAATTATGACTTTGTATCTCATATTATTGACTTTTAGTCTCATATTCATCACTTTGAAAGTTGATTATATGAATTTCAATCTCATAATTATGATTCTGTGCCATTTTGTTTTTATTTTCAAGAGGCGAAAATGGGCTTCTACATCATTTAAATATATATATATATATATTTTTTTTTTTTCCGGATGAGTGTTATCAAAAAGTTGGGTCCAACTTTAAAGCCTTTTTTTTCCTGTCTTTGTTTTCATCAGCAGTTGCCCACATTCTAAAACGGCAGATAAACTCACCTCTTCCACCCAGTTGGGCCGTAAACATTTCCCAGTTTTGTATTTTTTAGGTCCCTCCTGGTCGTCCATGATGACAAAAAAAGGAAGAAAAAAAATAGAGCAGCTAATTTTAAAGTAAAACCACGAGAAAAGTCTTTTGTTTCACAAGCGCTTCTCTGTTTAGAGGTCTCCCATAGCAACAAGCCACTGTTCGCGGAAGTGTCGTCACGGTAACCGCTGTTCGCGTTATGCTGGGGTACGCTTGTCCCTTGTTTGTCGAATGAGTGTACTTTAACGCGACTAAATTTATCTCAAATTATTGCTTTCCTCTTAGACACCTTATGTTAAAACATTTTATTTGGTTAATGTCGCAGAGTGAAGTGTTTCAACCCCAAACGTTAAAAGAAAAACGTTTACAAACTTTTACTACATCTTTTCAAAAAATTCAGGAAGGTCTAGGTGTTTAGTGGAAGTCAGTAGATTAGAATATTAGTTTTATTTTTTAATTAAATAGAGTAGGCTATTCCAATTTATTTAAGAAAAAAATATCTATTATTTATGTGACTGAAACAAGTAAATCTACTATGAAATAAGTAGATGTAACATTTTTTATTCATCTGATACATGATTCAGGATTGAAATCTACTAATACATTGTAAAATGCATCATTGTAATTATATTAAAAACATTTCAATTAAACAATTATTCAATTAAATGTAATTTAATAATGTATACAAGAGGTGTATAAAAAAATATTTAAAACGGAATAGAATTGCAAATATAGAGTAAAAGTGTGTATTTCTAGGGGTCTCCAATCTTTTGCTTTATGATTTTGGGGCTTCCAGGCTGAAATGTTTGGGAACCCTGCTCCAGCTCGTTCTAAGGGATCACAAGGCGTTTCATGGCCAGATTGGATATAAATTTAGTTTTACAAGTTGTGGGATCTATTCAGGTTTTTTTCTCAGCCCAGGAGGCATCCTGATCAGTTGCTCCAACCACCTCAACCGACTGTTTCGAACATGGAGAAGCTGTGGCTTTACTTGGATCTTCCCTCAGATCACACAGCTTGTTAAGCTGTCTCTAAGGCTGAGTCAAGCCATCCTTTCTTATAAAACCCATCTTGTGCGAAGCACAGGCAAAACAGCATAAAAAAATATTTGCATTGCCATTTCATCATTCAGAAAAATGACTTTCCCATCTTTCTATCTGGTTTACCCTATACATGCAAAGTATTTAACCAAAGTTGTTGATTAATTTGTAATCCTGACTACTATAATATACATAAAAAACAATTATTTGACAAGATAATAATCCACCATCTTCAGAACCAATTGGCCTGAAACAATAAATTGGATTAATAATAATAATTGTGATTAACTTAAATTCAAATTATTTTTATTTACATAGCACCAATTCACAACACATGTCTTCTCGTGGCCCTTTACAGAGACAATTCTATCAATTCATACAGTCACATTGGTTCAAAGTTTTCTATCTAAGTAAAACCAGCTGATTGCAGACTGGTTGAGACAAGCAGTCATACAGAAAGAAGCAGAGAAATAAAAGGCAGTCGTTAGCTCCACAGACATCCAGGAAAGACACAGCCAGGTAGACGAGCTCCAAGCCAGCTCCCATGTCAGAGGACGAAAGAGAGCACATCCAGTTAGTCACAGTAAAAGAAACAGGACAACACTGAAACACAAACCAAGCTCCAGGATCTCAAAAACAAAGGTGTTGATGGGAACAGCACAGCTGAGATTTCTATTCAGAACATAGTTACAGCCGAATAGGAACAGACCAGATGAAGCTACTATGATGAGAAAAAGCAGACAAAGCACAATGTTATGAGTGGAACTTGGCAAATAAGGCAGAATGGGAGGATAGAGGAGAGATAGAAGCAGAATGAGGAGAAGTGGTCCCTATGTGATCTGGCAGCCCAAACATATAGCACAGAAACTAGCTCAGGATAACCTAACTATTCTGGATGAGGTGTGAAGAAAGATAGAGCCACAATAGGACCAAGGTAGAGGAAAAGAGAAACGTCTTGTCTGAAAATCTCCCCCACCCAGCTGTTAGCGCTCTACATCCATCTACCTCTCTTACCCGGCGACTAAGCAAACATCACTCTGTTTTAAGTATAAGCTTCATCAAAGAGGAAAGTTTTAAGCCTAGCATTAAAAAAATGATCTGCTAAATTATTAATTATTGAAATAATTTCCCACTAATAATTGATTATTTGTTAACTGCAGTATAGAAACCCTAAAACATTTAGCTGAAAGTGCAACCAGCTCAGAGCAATAATCATATCAAAACTGCAAAAAATACATCAACATTTTACAGTTAAAGTAAAAACAAATCTCGTCCATCAATGTGATCTATAAACTTATATAGTTTTAGCTTCACTTGGTTTAAGTTCTGTCTAAAATCTTCTTTAGGTAACCTTTTGCTATCTGATTACTAATCAGTTC
The DNA here is from genome assembly GCA_034780135.1 of Jordanella pulchra. NCBI lineage: Eukaryota > Metazoa > Chordata > Actinopteri > Cyprinodontiformes > Cyprinodontidae > Jordanella > Jordanella pulchra. Next base: position 8,176 of record JAUZNJ010108203.1, on the reverse strand, counting down.
ATCTGGAAATAAAAAATCATTGACAGATTAACCGATTAGAATAATGATTGTTATTTGCAGCCCTACATTAAACCTAAATGTCTCCTTTTTTATTTTTTTATATGCTTTTCTCAATTCCCTCAAGTCTGGATGTCCATCCTTTTACTACCAACAGCTGATCGACACAGTTGTTCTTTAAAAGGCAAATTAATTTTACATCCCAATCAAAAACCATCTCCACTTTAAACTTGTTTCTATTTGTTAGGCAACCTTGCTGAATCATTGTATTTATTCATATCAGAGTCAAGTCTGCTAAATATAAAACTCAGTGCTTGTTACTGTGGAAATGAACCACAGACACAAATCTCTGTTGCTGAGAAACAGCGAGTGGAGCTTTCACTGTCAGGCAGCCAGAGTCCCTGTAGCGGTCACAACCCATCAGCACAAAGCACAGTCAGAAACAGAGTCAGTGTTTTGTGGATGTTAGATGGCTAAAGAGAAACACAATGTGCATCAGGCGCCCGTGCTTAACTTTCACAGGAAGCTGTGATTATTTTAGCTAAAAATAGTAAGAGGGCATCATATTACACTTAAAAAAGTGCAATATGATGCCCTCATTATTTCAGAAAACAAGTTGAACCAGCTGTAGCTAGAAAGTGTGACTCTTCCTGTTTTTATATAAAAATGCTTTTAATTAACACATTAATTGGAACAGACAAGAAATAAGGACAGGAATACATTTTATGTAACACTCTCCATCAGCTTCTGCCCTTATCTAGTTTTGAGGCTGTTGGGCCATAAACTATGAAGGGGGACACGTGACCCTGCCCACCCATGGTGCTTGAGACCCTGCCGAGGAGGACATTGGTAGAGACACCATCATGGAAGGTCACAAGCCAAGGAACAGAATCTACAGACAGATCAAAGGCTAAGTGGACCTGATGGCTAACTTCTTAACCAAACTTCTGCAAAAACAGACTGCTGTGCAACATTTCTCTCTGAGTTTTAAGTTTTTATGGAACCTTTGTTGCATAATTTATTAATAAATGAATTACCAATTACTAAAAAACAAAAAAACATTGGATTATATCAAATGTGTATTTATATGGTAAAGCAATTAAAGGAGCAGAAGCTTCTTAAAATATCTATGAAATCTGAGCTCCACCTCTGAACTGTCTTTGATATCAACATGTGTCCAGATTTTGCTGCACTTTCTTTCAATCACAATCACTAGGTGTGAAGCCAGTCGCAACTTGTAGCCTTGAGAAAACCTTGCTGGAGTTGCATTCACTTGAGTAACTTTAGGACAAAAAAATACTTTTAGGAGTAGTTTTCCTGCTCTGTACTTTTTACTATTACTTGAATTACATCTTAATAAAATATTGTAAGTATGATATTTATAATCATAGACTAACTGAAAGTCTCAATCGTTATGTTTGCATTGCCTAAGAAATTGCTATTTATAATTACATAGAAGCAGGTCTCACCTTTATGGAGGCAGACATCTTTACACAATGACAGAGCTTAGCTGAGAAACTAGTGACAGTCGAGATCACCATTACGCTCAAATGTGACTGTGGCAAGTTAAAAACCAATATAAAAACCCCTTCCCAGGCTAATAAAATACTGCATAAAATGATCTATGTAAACACGATAGGTGATGTTGACATTGACATGTTGCTGCAGTCTGACCATTAAATGTCACAGAAAAAGACACACTGTAGTTTTGATACCAAACAAGCTTGTATTTTTGTATGTTCTTTTTTTAAGAGTCCATACAAAGTCATAAAGTTCATGTTTGGGTCTTTTTTGTATACAAGCATATATGAAACTAACATAACACTTAAGCTAATAATAGAGCTGCGTTTAGAGGGTAACCTGGTTCTTCTTTCCCAACAAATGGCCAATAGGAGCCTTGTCTTGTTATCTTCTAACTGACTGAGCCTGTAATCTATTTTCTTTATTTTTTAAACCAAAAAAGAGAAACATTAAAAATGATTTAGTTTAGATCCCAGTGTTTGCTTAAGGCTTACATGTCCAAAGCTTCTTGGTCTAGCTTTAAAAGTTCACCACTTACCAAACATTTTTAGGTTCGTTTACATTTGGAGCTTTTCAAAGCATTAGATATGTCAACTCCACTCAGCACTGTGATTTACTTTAGGGTGATTGAGCCAAGCTGGACTGGGATCCGATTTTCCACATGCCATCCTTTATCATCCTATCCGTACATGAGAAATTAATTTCCAGCTTGTCTTCTTTTTTCCACTCTCTATCCAGCAGTTAGTCCAGAGCTGTTTATTCTCAACCACTTTGAGATTACATGTTGACTGGCCATTGCCATGGTTACCAGCATCCCCGCAGTTGTATTGACGAGGACAAAAAACCCATTGCATCCGGCACACAATGCACAACCGCTTTGGCCAAAAGTCACTTTCTCCAGGAGTTCTTTCCCTCGTGACACGGCCAAATTACTGTGAGATATGGCTGCAGGTCAGCTTTCATCTCTTCACTTTCATCCTCCCCTGGAGTCGCAACCCCCAAACCCACCACCCCCAGACCTACCTCTCACCCTCTGCCAACTAGTGCACCATCCTCCACTAACTAACTGCAGCATCTGGCTTTCATCTCCAGTGCTGGGAGTCACAGACTGTGACACCATTACTGAGTTCAAGGTGCTGCTCATTGCAGATAAAAATTAATTGGATTAACTTTTTCTCTTTTAAATAAACGTAAAAAAATAAAAAAAAAATAAAAAAAACAGGCAAAGGTAATCTCTGTTTACAGATTAGCAACATAATGCATGTTAATGCGATTAAAATCTTTAGGGGGAATAGGTGAACAATTTACCTCTACAAAAAAAAAAAACAAACAAAGAAAAAACAACTAGCAGCATCTTTAAGAACTAAAAAGTAGTAAAGCTGCACAACCTAAATGAACAGCTGTCTGTGACCAATCCATGAGCCAGAATAAGAAGGTAAAGGCTGTCCCCTAATGGCTTCTCTTGCTTAGTATCGCAAGAGCAACAAAAAGAGGCAAATTATGAACTTAGTAAAAGAATATCACAGCAAGGTTATTTTATCTCAGAAAAAATAAAATGAAAATATGAAAAAATAAACAGTTTAAAATCACATCCCCCCAAAAAAGCAAAACTACCAGAAGCATGGCCACAATGAAGAACAAAAACAGAAATCAAAGAAACAACCAAGAGTTCTGGGGGAGCTACAGAAATCCACAGCTCAGGTGAGAAAAATTGTTAATAAGGACTCTTATAATTCATGCACTCAACAGGTCTAGATTTTTTTTTTATCAATACAAAAATTCCTCTAGATATCTTTATTTATGTGTTATGTAGTCACAGGTGGGAAATAACTAGTTACATTTACTCGGTTATATTAACTTAAATAACCTTTAGAAAAAAAATCACATTTAGGAGTGATGTTACTTTACAGTATTTTTTTATTTTTACTGATTCTTACTGATTGCTGTTATAATCATGTGAAGCATTAGTACTCTTACTGAAGATCAAGTGAAAATACTTCAACTGTGAACATTGTATGGAGTGAATTTTGTTGTTATTTCAAGCAAATAAGTTTTGTAAATTGAAATTTCAAATATAAATAAAATAAACTTTGAAAAAAGTTATTTTAATCAAACAGATTTTGAGGGTAACTCTGCCGTTTTTTAAGATTTTGTCTCTTTTATTATTTTTTTCTTTTTTTTTTAGTTTAAATTTTTTTTCTCTCAAATCTTCTTATTCCAAATTTCTGGGTTTCAGATTAAGTTCTACAACTTACATTTCATAGATCACTTTCTCTTCACTTCTGGGGGCGACTTTCTACATTTCCATTGGTCTGCTAGACATATGCAACAAAACTGCATTCTGATTGGTCAATATTTTTGTCAAGTTTTTGCATTGGGCTTGATGGAAGAGAATATTATCTGTAATTTTAAGATAAAAATGCAAATCACAAGACAATCTGAAAAACAAAAATAAAAAAATAATAAAACATCAGTAAAAAATTGAAGAAATATAATATGAAGAATAAACTTTAAAAAATATCCTATCTGAAAAAAGGAAATCTGAGAAAACAACAAATTTACTCTCAAACCTTTTTTTTTTAATTGAAACATTTCTTCAAATTTTTATTTCTGGATTGCATTCTTTTAAAATTTGAATTCAAAAATTTTTTAACATTATTATTTCCATTTAGCTTCCATTCTGCTTGCAGTTATATGGAAACACATTTCCCTGCATCATATTGTTGCTGAAAGTTCTTTCTCCTAATATACATGGATCACCTACTGTAAAGTGTTTTATATGTTTATGTTGAAGAAATAGATCTGGAAGTATCTTCTGTACAAATGTTTTTTTTGTTTTTTTTTTGAAATCCTGCTTTTTATTTGCATGTTAAACTTTATTATAAACCCTGACATACCACAATTGCTCATAACCCTGTGTTGGTTTACATGTTTAAACCAGATGTTATTGGCCAGCAATTACTCAGTACATGGCATTTAACCAAGTAACTTTTTACGCTGTTAATGCAGCTTTTACTTGAGTAAAATGTTTAGGGAGACAACAAACATGAGAAGAACGGTGCTCTGGTCAGTTGAGAATGTGATCAGATTTTTTAGGTATATCTGATAAGGTGTAAGGATTTATGTGCTTCATCAATCTTAGTTTACTGTTTCAAACTTTGGCAGCAACGTAATGTTGAGATGGTTGTGGAAGCTGGTCTTAGCTGAAGGATGGAGCTGTTAAGGGAATCCTAAAACCGCTTTGGTTGCAATAGACTGGAACCGATGATTATCTTCCAGCACGGCGATGACTCTAGACATTCAGCAATAGCTACAAGGGTTTAGTTCAAGACTATAAATGTGTAAAAATGTCAACGTCTACTTCTAATACAGGTCCAAACTCTGTGGCCTGAACTAAAAGCTGATGCTCACAGATGCTGTCCATCCAATCTGACTCCAGTTAAACTGTTTTGCAAAGAGTAGTGGAAAGTAATTAGGGATGTATTTTTATAAAACACCTTTCATACGTAAAATCCTAAAGCATCAACATTCTGTTTATGTTTCGGACGCAGGGTGTTGTCCATTAAAAGCTCTAAAGTCAGATAAAAAAAATAAATAAAACATTCTTTGACAAGTAGCCAGTAGTATGGAATAAAAACTGGGCAAACATTTCATATTTCTTTTGACAGGAGAAAGGCAGAAAGGAAATCTGATTTTAAATGTCTGCAAAACAAGATCATTGTAGAAGAAACAGAAACATGTTGAATCCCGTTAACATCATGGGAGAAGATGTGGAGGTGGTGGAGGAGTATAAATACCTTGTTGTTTACCAGAACAACAAACTAGACTGTTGACGCAACAGTGAAGCCGTCTACAAGCAGAGCCAGAGCAGGCTGTACTTCCTAAAGCTTAGGTCCTTCAGTGTGCAAAAAGATGCTGCATATTTTCTATATGTCTGTTGTGGAGAGTGTGATCTCTTCCTATATCATCTGCTGGGGTGATAGCATCAGAGCAAATGACTTAAAGAAGCTCAACAAGCTAATAAAGAAGGTCGGTTCTGTTCTAGGAACTTCTCTGGAACCTCTGGAGATTATTTCACAAAGGAGAATTATTCATAAAGTGAAAAAGATTATGGACAACAGCGAGCATCTTCTTCAGAAGATTTTTAAACTCCAGGCAGAGGCTTCTCCAGATCTGGTGCAAGACAGACTGATACAGAAGATCCTTCCTGCTCACAGCTATCAACACCTACAACATCTGATTAAGAGAAAATAAAACATGAGTTACTACAACATTTAATTTCCCTTTAGGATAAATAAAGTATATTGTGATTGAATTTGAATTTGAAATACCAAAACAAGCATCATTCTATAATTAAGGTGGCTCTGTAAAAATTATGAATGTGAGGGCTGAATATAAATTCCCACCACACTTTGATTGTGCTCATTTGTCCATTTCTTTAGCCTCTGTGAAAATTTTCCAGAACCTCACAGTTATTTACAACGCTGTGTTGGTCTTTCACATAAAAAACCCTTAGAGACATTTTAAAGTTAGTGGTTTTTAGGTGGCCAAATGTGGAAAAATTCCACAAGGCACTGGAATGTGGCATTTTTATGTTTCCGTAAAAGAATCATTAAGTCCGATGATGATCATCTAGCAAACATAAAAATGCTTTACAGGGATCTCCTACTTCTGGGGAAAATAACTATAAAAAGGCATGACATTGCTCAGTTGACCAACAAAATGTTTCTCCTTAAAGGGAATTCACCTCTGTAATGATACAAATCCAGAAACGAGAGGAGCTAATACATCATATTTGGCAAAAGATTAGATTTTAGTTAGATACCAAGCTTTACCATGGTGTCCAAAAAGCCCGTCTGGACATCACTCAATGAAATTGTCTCAAATCTACAAGGCTTGTTCCTACAGTGACGGAGATGCTGCCCACATCTTCACAGTGGCTCCTCCAAAAGCTGTGTGACATTGGCAGACAGCATTTTATATAGGAAAGAGTTGTTGGTGGCTGTCTAGAGGACCTGGTGAGGAAAACTAGCAAGCAGATGAAGGAGACCTTTGGGTTGGGTCGTCTCTATGACATGTACTGGATGGACAGGAGCTCAGTTTCCAGTCGATAAAAAAGCTCCCCTGTTTCAGTGCCAGTGGTGGAGAAGATTTATGCGGTTGATCAACAACCCCAATAGTTTTCTCTTTTTAAGAGTAGCCAGAGGCTTTGGTTCAACTATCGCACCTCTCAATGCCCTGCAGAGTAATGGAAAATATGACCAATCGTATTTTTATTTCTTAAATTAAGGACAAGATGTCTGCAACAATGGACCAGCTGAGTTACTGAGGGTCTCATGGGAATGTCCAGGCTAACTGTATCCCCTGGAGCTAAAGGCTTTAAATAATACAGTTTATTGATGCAATATGATTAATGACCTTCATCAACTCCAACTGTCAATGGTTACTGTTTTTCTAAGCCTACTTTTGCTTTCTTCTTTCCACAACTATGTCTCTAAACTAGCCTATTCTGATTCAGATTTTTAAAATTTCTATCTATCTATCTATCTATCTATCTATCTATCTATCTATCTATCTATCTATCTATCTATCTATCTATCTATCTATGCCCTATGAAGTCATCACCTTGTGCCCATTGTGGAAAATCACTCAGACTACAGGACTAACTGGTCCTGAGAATCCTCTTGAAAATTCAACATAATCTAATTTGTACCTGAGACCTTTTGGATTTAAGTACCACTTTTCTTTTAGGTGGAATTACACTTAAGTCTCAGCCTTGTGACCCTCAAGTCAGCAGCATAATTTAGAAACGAGCTGCTGAGAGCCAAAGAGCCCGGTGTTAAAGAGCCACTGTTTTACCCATGTAGACTGCATGTTTGTATTATGCACCCTTCACAGTCCTAAGCCAAGGGTTAAAGATTGTGGCCTGCTCTCATCAATGTGGTCGACTGTTTGAAGCATATTAACTTCTTGCTTTTTGGACATTTTTCTTCTCCCTTCTCTCCTTGAGAAGGTGTAGCTCTGCCTGTAAAACATATCGACCATTAGCGGTTAGTTGCTCCTTCACATCCGAGGGCAGACATGAAAAATATTCGTCTCTGCCTTTGCAAAAATGTGGCAAGGAGACTTTAATAGGAGAAAATGGGAGAGAAATCACAGGGATTAGGATATATTCTTTCTAAATGATCAAACAAAAACTCAAATTCAAGGTAAGGCTGAACAATCAACTTATCATTGGTCACTTCTTCTTTATCATTGCTGATTTAAAAGAAGCAGAGAAATTTGTTAGAATTACACAATCAAAATAGAGTAAAAGGAACAACAGCTTTTTTAAAACAAATAGTTCAGTTATTGGAATGCTGCAGCCCTAAAGAAGCCAATGGCTCCTGCACATAACAAGTGTTTGGTTTAAGAGCTGAACTGCTGAGGAACAAAGTGTTTAACAAAATGGCCTGGATGCTTTATACCTAACAGGCGATTTTGACTATTAATTTCCTTAAGGACAACTAAAAAAATCTTTTAATGATATCATAAAACAATTAAAAGTGGTTTATTTAACATAAGGTCTCTTTCTTCAAAAGGTCTGTTAGTTAATGACTTGATTTGTGATAATCAAATTGATTTATGTTGTCTTACAGAAACTTGGCTGCAGCAAGAG
>JAUZNJ010108192.1:0-20397 GCA_034780135.1 Jordanella pulchra | reverse complement strand
TTGTACCAGGTGAGCAAGGACTGTTCTTGACTGAGGTGGTCGCAGGAGGAGTAGCAGAACATGCTGGAGTCAGAGACGATGATCGTCTGCTTGAGGTTAATGGGGACAACATAGAAAACCTCACACATGATGAGGTGGTGGAAAAGATTAAGCTGGGTGGAAAAAGCGTAATGTTTCTGCTTGCTGACAAGGAAACCAACAGGTTCTATCACAACAAAAAAGCAAAGATAGCATCATGGTCAGCAACTGTTAAGTTTCTCCCCCAACAACCACGATTCATTAATATGATCAAAGGATCAGATGGATATGGATTCCTACTCAGAGAGGAAGCTAACCAAGCAGGCAAGGCTAAGAATAATCCACTTTACGTTTCACTACAGAGATATGCTTGTGATTTCACAACATGTGCCATGATTGTTTGCAGGACACTTCATAAGAGAAATAGACAAAGGCAGCCCAGCAGAAAAAGCTGGTTTGAGGGAAATGGACAGAGTTGTTGCTGTGAATGGAAAGGACGTGGACAGTTACAGCCATGACCAGGTGGTTGGCCTTATTAAACAAGGAGGCACAAAATGCTGCTTCCTCGTGGTGGACAAGGACACGGACAAAATGTACAAGCAGGTGACCTACACACTCACCTTTAATATTTTTGCTTCGGTGTACAGTTTTGACAACATACTAAAGCGATTTTCCACACCAAACAGGGTAAAGTGTCTCCTATGCTTTTCTGGGAGGAGATGAAGGATTCCAACTCCCCACCAAGTTACAATGAAGCTTTAAACCTACCTGCTCCTGTCAAATCTGTAAAGGACAGAACGGAGGAGCTAAGACCCAAACTCTGCAGGATGAGGAAGACCCCTGCTGGCTATGGCTTTCACCTAAATGGCATTGAAGGGTTGCATGGCCAGTACATAACAGAGGTAAGACCAAAGACCAACCACTGGGGTAAAAAAAGACTCCACATGAAACTGATAATATGCAGCTCATTTCAGGTGGTGAAGGGAGGAGCAGCAGACAAGGCCGGTCTGGAGAATGAAGACATTGTGATAGAGGTGAATGGGAAGAATGTGGAGCAGAGCACCCATGCTGAGGTCGTGGAAATAATTCGCCAAAGTGGCAACTCTCTCGAGATGCTGGTGGCCAGCAGGAATGTCTACAAACAGCTTAAAGCCAAAGGTGTGACGATTACACCCCTTCTGCTTGGGGGAACATCCGATACTCTTGCTGCACAAACTCCAGAATCCAACAGAAAGGAGACATGGGAGATTGATGAGGTGGAAATCCGACCTGGAACTCCAATACAGAGGGTGAGTGGTGCGATCTACCACCATCAGTAACACGTCTAACCAGCATCTATAAAGTACCAAGTCAGTGAGTTTTTAATTTCATTAAACTAGCATGGCCCTGGACTTGGAAACACAAAGTCTTTTAAAGACTTTTAAAATGTAATAAGATAAAATCTACTACTGAGGTGGACCAGGATTAGAGTTGTATACCTGGTTTATGCTTTTTCTTTGCACGTCATTTTGCTGCTTACGGTGCCATAGAAAGATATCAACACACCTTAAAGTTTTTATATTGGTATGTTACAGCCACATACTGCTGTGAACTCCATCAGGGTTTTATGCAGTACACCTTCAGAACTCTTAAACTGAAGAAATATGACCTGGATTTATTTTTGGAGTCAGATTTTTTAATAAGATGCACAAAAACATTTTGACCAGAACTTTACCCCAATAGCTCTGGCTCTATGTTGACAGACGTCCTTTTAATCAAAGATGAAGCTCCAGCCAAATATTTTGTTGCCCCAATGAGTTTAAGGATTATTCTCTATTTAGCTCAATTAATCTTCCCACCAACTCACTAACGTCTTTGTCACTGATAGATCAAACTATGATTCTGCCACCATGTTTCCCTGTGGGCCTGGTGAAGTAAGCTAGATTTACAGGAATAGCTCTCTGTCACACATAGCATTTTGCACATAGCATTAAAGGTTTTAGATTTCAATTATAGACCTGAAACGTTTTTTCCTGTGTTGTGTCCATTACAATAGCTTGATATAAACTGTAAACTATGGACTGTTCATACATTTCTTTTCAACAATGACGTTCTTGCCACTCCTCCATAAAGAAATTTGTGGAATGCCAAATAACTGTACAGTGAAAAGATTTTTCAACCTGAGCTGCACATCTCTAATCTTACATCAAATTACTCCTAAACATTAAGCCTGACAACACAGCTGTTGGTATATTTTAAATAGTTTTTTTTTTTTTAACGGGCTGCACGGTGATGCAGTGGCCTTGTAGCAAGAAGGTTTCTGGTTCAATTGCTGGCCCGGGTCTTTCTGCATGGAAGTTGCATGTTCTCTCTGTGTATGCGGGGGTTCCTTCTGGGTGCTCCGGCTTCCTCCAATAGTTCAAAAACACGAACATTATGCTAATTGGCATCTTTAAATTGTTATTAGGTTTGAGTGTGTGTGTGCATGATTGCACGTCTCTGTGTTGCCATAGACTGCTGGAGATAAGACACCGACCCCATCGCAACCATGATGGAATAAGCAGAAGAAAATAGATGAATTTTTAAACATCAGCAATGCAAAAACACTCCCTGTTTTGTATCTGTCAAAGCCCTGTCAAGTTTTATTTGACTTACGGATGACATTCCTCCTGCTTCAGCTGAGTTCTAACAAACTTTTCCTTCTTACTTTTAGACCTCCTCTGTATCATCATCTTCATCTGAAGGCAGCCTCGATGAGCGACTCTGAAAAATCCCTGACGTAGCTGACTGATGATTTTTTTTTTTAACCTTGTGCTCTATAACCTCACATTCAGGTAAAAAAAGATGAAAAGAAAGAATGAAATATCACAGCAAGGTTATTTGAAAACCTAAAAACAATTACAGAAGAGCAGTTGTTCCTTGACTGAGCATGTTGCGCCTTTAGCAGCATCTGCAGTAGCCTCCACATTCACTAGGACCTCTAAAAGGAGGTAAAAAGAATGAATGAACCTTTTCTCAAGGTATTACAACACGTAATGCTTCAGGTGGTTGGTGTGGGGTTTCTCATAAAATCAGAAGTTGGCAAAGAAAAAACAAACAAGAATCTGCAGCATATTTCTAAAACTTTAAACTGTTTTAGAAGATTAGAGAGAAACGTAAAATAAGTAATCCACAACTTCCAGTTTTTTTTTTTTTTTTAGATAAAACAATAATGTGGGAAATAAAACTATTTCTATTAGACACTATTGTATATGGGAAGGTTAGAGAACATGGAATTTAACCCAGATTTATTATATTTTCATTTATATAACACAGAAAATGGCTACAAGACACTGTCTACCTACTTAAAGTCCATATTTGTAACCAAAAATGATTAAAATGTACAAAAACCTGGAGCTGGGACGAAAAAGGATGGATGACAGCGAATGTTGGTATTAGTGTTTCCACTAATAAACTAACTAATAAAAGATCCCCTTATTTTAAGGCTTTTTAAATATTATTGCCAGAAGTGTCAATGAATGTGGATGATGCTGTATTTTCTTTAGATCAAAGCATTTGTATTAATGAGTTGCCTCTTTTACATACCAGAGATAATGGATGTTCAAGCAATTTAAAAATCATTTGTCTTTCATCATTTTTCGTATTTCCTTCACACGTTTGTCTTTATTTAATGTTTTAAAAAAAAGTCCCCATTTCTCAAATAAAATAAAGAATTCAAGCTGACACCTTTCCTCTGAGTTAACGTTGACTTTATGACAGTCTGTCTGTTTCCAAACTGAATTATATATCAGACCATTCAAAAAAAGAAAGTCACAGTGGGAAATCCTTTCCTCCACTTTTTACTGAAACAAAAAATGTGCTTTGTTCAAACCAGTGTGACGAAACAAAGATATTTAAACAATTAACCAGAAGAATACAAAATTAAAATCAAAGAGGAACGTTTTGTATCATTTCAATGACTTTCTGTAAATACAATGTGTTTAAAGAGAGTCCAGTTGGAGAGCTCCTTCAGCTTGTGCTCCAACAACCACCCTAAAACTTTTTCCTTCCTGATTCAGGAGTAAATGCCTTAAAAATGATGGCTGTACGTCTTAGAACTGCAGCCAAAGCATCGGTGTGAAGCACAGCAGGTGTTCAGAGGGCCATGTGTTTTTCTGGTGCCTGCTTGTGGGCGAGATAAAGGAAGAGGATGCTGGATAGGGCGCTGACCAGGAAGATGACATCAAACCAGCGGTGGTAGAAGTTGAACTGGAGCTCTCCCAGAACCTCTGTTACAATGGAGCGATACTCCAGTGGCATACTCATCCGCATCAGCAGCACGGATGAAACAAAATACATCCCCTAGTAGATTGGATCACAAAAAAATATCTTGGTGTTAAACTGAAGTCTGTAGAAATCACTAAACTCGAAAGAAACACACACTCACCATGATCTGAGCAAGGACGAGTACTATGACATTAGAAGACTTGCTGCTGGATATTGCATAGAAGAACTAAATAAATGAAAGACAAAACATTCAGGTTGTGGAAACAGAAAAAAAATCATTTTTAGGAGACAGTTTGTGCAAATGAATCAACTTAGTCAGCAACATTCACATATAAAGATTTGAAATCCATCGGATTGTATCATTTTTACTTTATAAGCATCAAATCCGGACGTAAAAACAAAACAGACTTTCACAGATGGCCCGAATTACCTTTGTTAGTGTGATGAGCAAACCTCGTATGGAAGTGACAATTATTATTCCAACCAAGATGAAGGAAATATGCTGAGACCAGAATTTCACCTGGAAAGGAGCAAATAAAAAAAAAAACATTTAACAAAAGCCAAAACATTTTGAAGAAAATTTAAAAGAAAGAAAATAGGACGATTTTAGATTTTGCCTTTTGAGTTTGAACTTTTAACAATTTTTTTTTTTTTTATGTAAAAACGTTGAACTAAAGCAGGATGAGGTTAACTGCAGAGAGAACAAGGAGAGGCGATAGTGGGCGGCAAATTATCTTTACAAGAGGTCACTCCAGGTGATCTTGTGTGGATACCTGGGACTTTTTAGAGGCATAAAGCAATTACCTGAGAAGTAAATCATTAAAATAATTTTTATTTACATAATATGAGACTTTTAAAGGTCCCATATTGTGAAAATTCACATTCCAAACATTTTTTAACAGTCATATGTGTCCTGAATCCTGTGTTTGAGATTCACAAATGAGAAAAAAAAACATTCCCCTCTAACTGCCTTTCTCCACCTCTTAGCTGACTGAATGTGCTTAAAATGGTCATTGCCTTGATGATGTCATAAGGGGAACTAAGCTGTCCATAGTGGTCTATAGTAGCCCGTCGGTCAACGTAAGGCCTTCATCTAATGTGTTATTCCACACTCCTTGCCGCTGTTCAGGAATTTCATTTGTGCAGGAATTTTCCTGCACAAATGAAAAAAAAGCATGCTCTGTGGGGCTCACTGTCAATATCTTTTTTAAATGTATTTATTTAAATATAATATAATATAGGACCTTTAATTTCAGGGTTTGCATTAAGATTGAGTAGGTCTAAGTAATCATAAAAAAGTGAAAGCTTTCATAAACATTTATTTGTTCATGTGATGGTGTTTCTTACATCAAACTGGATGCCCAAGTAGTTTACTGTAATTTCGATACCCCTCGTCACTGGATCCGTCTTTCCAACTCGATCAAACACTATGTTTATCGTGGCCTATATTTGACAGAAAAGGTTTAAAAATAAAATCGCATCTTTAAGAGCAGAGATAAAAGAAGTCTTGATTTTAACCAACAGTTTAGTGGCTGTTTATGTGACACAGAAAATATTATTGCAGTTTTCTTACCATGAAGATTTTCCAGACACAGTAAATGGAAAAGAAGTAACCAAGAAAGTTGAAGTATTTTCCCTGGAATGTCTTTGAGTACTCGATTCGCTCCTGAAGATCCAGAAGAATGGTGTAGAGAAAAAAAAAAAAGGTCAGTTCACATAAAATAAAAAAATACAAGGTAAATACACATGCCTGAATTAATAAGCCGAGAATGCTGCGTGTTAAATGTTTATTCCAGGTGAGAAAATCAGCAAATTTGCACTGACATAAAGATTTTGATTTCATTTTTGAAAGCAGATGTTTTGTTTACCGATATCATATGCTTATATAACATATGTTCCATTCCCATTCAAAGGAGGACACATCCAGAAATGCTTTAGTTAATAATCCCACAGTGCTATGCAGCTTCATTATCACAGTCAAATAACAGGATTTTTACATGAAAAACTTGAGCTGAGCACAGCTTTCTGCTTGCTATAAAGATGTGCTGTATTCAGGAATGAAGCTCCTGTAAACTAAAAAGCTTTGAATAAAAACTCTTTTTCTTCTTGAATATGACTCCTGTGTGTGTGTGTTTGCAACCAAAGTTAAACCTGTTTTCGCATACATCTGTGAACAGAGAGCTTACTAGGTTTTTAAAATGGTCACAATGAGCCTTAATGTGTATGTTTTCCATCAATAAACCTAACGCTTTGTCCTTTTGAGAATAGAAACAACTTCAGTGAGAATTCATGTAAAAAGGAAATATCTTCTGTCTAAAACTAAACCCAAAAATATTTTTTAGCCCAAGTAAATAGAGATTTTAATATAATTTAATTTTAAGAACATAATTCTTCATAGTCGTAATAATAAATAATAATATAATAATTATCATATAAGTATTTAATAATTAACAAAAAAAAAACAGCGTGGCCCAGCATGAGTCACAACTCGTGCCTTGGAAGCAAACTACAAATAAGAGTAACAGGACCAACTAACCCTACAAACTTGGAGCTCATTGCAAAATTTCATTATCAGAAAACACCAGTGAACACTTAGAAAAAAAAAGAGCTATTCAGCAAAAACGAGGAGAGTTTGAGTTCTTCAATATCATATGTTTTTTCTTTACTATTAAAAAGAGCATTAATGCAATTTCCAAATGTAAATAGTCTTTTTTCTTTGAACGATATCTTATCTTTTGGAAAATGTTTGTTACGTCTTGAAAATATCGTCATGGACACTTGAGGCATGAACAACCTTCTCTCTTTTGTTTAGAAAGATTAACTTTAGTTTTAACATGTTTAATTTAAACTTACAGCTAGTTATGGAGGATGGACATGGACAATTTTGAATGACTTTATAATATCAGCGGAGAAGACAAAGGCATGTATTCACATTAGAAGATGTTGGAAAAGTCTTTTTTTTTAAATCTTAATTTGGAAATGTTAACTTATAATTGGCTGGTGAAGGAAATAGATGAAGAACCACCAACCTTCAATAACCTGAGACCTGCTAATCCAAACAAGGGGAAAGATGAATGGCACAGCAGGACACCAGAAATAACTTATGAGGAATTATCTTCATGGTTAACAGATCCCAGCGACACACATCAACTAGACACAAATTCTTTTAAAATTTCTTCAGCCTAACCTTTTTCTGTCATGTTTGTTTCCCCTGTCATGCAGGGCTAATCCCTGTGTGCTGCAGATGCAGACTTGTTACCTTGGTAGCTTGCAGATCCACAGTCTCCAGGAAAAGTTGTCGACTCAGCTCCTCTAAAGCATCAACTTCCTGTTGAATCAAGGACAGGTCTGTAGCGAGGAAGTCAGGGATCACACCAACTAATATCGTTTTTTTCTGGACCAGTTATTAGGCATCCAAAAAGTAGGAATATATGCATCCAAGCATGAAGGATACTTTCACTGCCTGTTTGTGTGGAGGTGACGCTCTTAATCATGCCCCAGAAACCGGTCTGTTTGTTTTGGTCCTCCCCTCGCTGATACATCTGCCTCCTTGTCATGGCGATTCTTCACAGACAAGACAAAAGCAGCGTTTTTACTTTTTGCAGAAATGAAGAGTTGTGAAGATTAAGCAGATTAAAGGAAACCTTTGAAAAGGTTAAAAAAATATCATATCACCTTTTCTTTTTGCTGACAATCATATCCATGGTTTGCAGCAGCCGCCTCTCCAGGGCAAGAATGTCACTATCCGTGACATTTCTGTGAAAACCACAAAAGCTAGCTGTGAAGACACAGAGCCACCTTCTGCACAAATATTATATATATTATATATATATATGGCTTAAGAGGCTCACCTGAGGAAATAGGACATATATGTATATGGACAGTTGACAGCACCAAACCCTGAGAGCAAAGCCATAAGTGTGACTCCGATCACTCCAACACGACTGATCAGCTGCTCAATGGACAAAATTCCTAAACAAATCAATCATGAAAACACATTAAACAACATGCAGCTCAGAGATATGACAGGTGAATGACTGTACAGCACTTGGCTGTTTCACATTTAGTCACATTACCATGATAAACTATTTGGACATCATGTGATAGACTAAAACAAGCAGCACATAACTGTGAAGGGAATGGAAGAGAAAAATCTTTTGCATTAGTCATTACTGAGTCTATTTTTTATTTTTATTTTTTTGTTGTTGTTGTGAAATCCTTTGCATGCTAAGTCAGCTGCAGATCTTTTGGTTTAACCTTCTACTGTCTTTGAATGATTAAGCCCAGTCTTAGTATATTTGGATAACGAGGGTCTATGGATAAACCTTTAATATTACAGTAGATTCTGCGTTTGATTTATTTCTTTACTTTAAAAGGTTCATTTTAAAAAACAATATTTAAATCTAAACCATTTTGAGGTTGTTCTCACTGTATAGTGCAGTTTTGTTTTTCTTGGAAATTGAAACCATTAGCTTTCCATCCAAACACTGATTTCTGCATTTAGGCCAAAAAGATCAATTGAGGTCATATTAGAGTACATGTATATAGCGCCCCCTAGATTACTTATGATAAACTGCAAACAGGACTTCCAATTGCTTTTTTCTTCTCCCTCCTCTGTTCATTTTGTTTTTTAACTAAAGTTCTTCAAAGAATCTCCAGAGCGGCTGTATTTATACTGATATTACATATTACATCACGCAGCTGGGCTCTATTTACTATTTAGATTGGTTGCTCTGAATTTCATTTTGGTGAATCAGAATAAAAATAGCTAAATATAAAAAAAAAAAAGAAAAACACCTTTCCCCTCCATTTCTAATGCTGTATTCCGACAATTTGTACCAATTTTTGCTCCTATATTCTCCTTCTGAGAGCTACCAATTATTGCGATGACTGATGCGATAATCCTGCTGTGTGTGATGGGGAAAGAGCGAACATGACAGCTTGAAAAGATGTTGGAACCGCATCGAATTTCTTATTCTAATGTTTATTTCTCTGTTAAAAGTTGTCCACAAAGTATCTCCATTGCTTCTTCCTCATCTGCCACATTTATTTACTCTTAATTCATGTTTGATCTTGAGAGGTTCTGTGAGATTTCCCATCTGAATTTCCTGATTGAAACATGTTTTGTGTGCGTTCATGGGCTTGCTGTATGACTGTACACCACAAATAAATAAATAAATAACTACTAAACACAAACTGTAAGACCAAACCTGTGTGACCAATACAGCACGAGAACGGTGGGTTTTATTGTGATGTTTGGGGACAGAAAAGTCAGAAAATCACCAAACAATTTTGAAATCTTGCTGCTTAAGTCAGTCGTTTTTGTTTTTTTTTTTTACACAGCACTTGATGTTTGTATACATTAAAACTCCACTGAACTTCTTGGGAGACTGTGAATATTTTTGCATGACACTATGGTGGTATTGTATTCGGTTGAGTTGAGTTCAATTCAATTCAGTTCAGTTTATTTTAATTTAATTTCACTGCATCTCATTTTATTCAATACAAAAACGGAAATTAGATCTTGTAAAAACTCTAAGGGTTTTTACAACAAGCTTTTGAATAAAACAACATATATGAGACGGCAGGGATGTCCCGATACAACATTTTTTATCTCCAATATAATACAGATATTGATCAAATATGAGTTTGGTACAAATGAATACATACTTTTTATTATTTCTTTTGTAGTGCATAATATCAGAAAAGGCTCGATTAAGTGATAATCCTCAGAACAATAGTTAATAACAACAGATATTAGAACAACGGATCCATGCACTATTAGTCAATGAGTAACATAAACAAAAGTGGATGGAATTGGAGAGTTTCCATCAACTTGGTTATATCAGAGATTTTAGTTGCAGGCTAATATTTTCCCAAAACTTTGTTTTGACTGATATTGTGCTAATTTATAAGAAAAATATCAGATTGGGATAACCCTGCAAGACATTGGTAAAGGCCTCACAACTCACCATGTTTTGGACTCAAGATAGGGAATGGGTCTCCCAACTTCCAGAAGAAATACATGAAGGTAAACCAAACCATGCAGGCAAAAAGAAGTCTTTGCCTCTGCACTGATTGGAGAAGAAGGAAATCGTTCAGCATCAGATTATCAACTAATCCCTTCCAAATGTTTTATGCTATTGTTTTACTAATAACTTGAACTTACATAGTCTTATGTTACTGACAACAAAGTAACCAATATAGAAAGGCACCACAAAGATTAGAACCAGCAGAATCACATACAGATTCAGCTTCCAGTGAAAATATCTGGAACTAGAACACAATGTGATGGTTAACCACCTTTTTTTTCTATTTCAACCAATGAAATAGGTTATTGGCCTCAAAATAAATACTACTTACGTGCTGCTTAAGGCCCCAAGAATCTCAAAAATGATGAGCTCGAACATTGTACAAGAAAATGCAAAGGTGATAGAGAAAACCACTTGGACAACATACTGTCGCACCTAAAAAGAAAAATGCAGATTGACAGTAAAACTTTTACAAATCTGCTAAATATTCCGGAGCAAACTGTTGTGATCTTCTTACAAGAATCAAAATACCTTAAATGACAATATAATGTGTTTAGGTAATACTGGAGGACGTTTTGCAACAATTTGAACGCCTGTAGCCTATTACTATGAACAACGGTTTACTGACATAAACAACTAATATTGCACATCATATACACAATAAAACCATACCTCATAATCTTTAAACAGCTGCCGCATGAAGAATAACCAGCCAAACCCAAAAAACAGCACCTGGGGTAAAATATACAGAAATTATTTAGTAAAAAAAGCAAAAAGCAAAAACCGTTTTATCTTATTGGAACTCAGGTTAAAGCCCAGTTTAATCGGTCAATTCTTCTACTTGATCGTAAATATATTTATTTAAAATCAAGTCTGATCTTCAGTCTAATGTCTAAATGGAGCAGATCTAAGTAATTGGTTTGTCAAATTGCACATTCAAAAACATTCATTGCGCTGATGTATAACTATTGTATCACTTATATGCTTAAACTGAGCTCCTACAAAAACCCTGCTCAAACAGACATAAAATCTAATATTTTAGCACAGTTTATCTTTAGACGAAGTGGTGTTTAACATGCAAAAAAGTGGAGCAGACTTTCTTAAAATGATTACCTGAGAGGTGAACATGATGACTGAGTCAACAAGAAACGACATGACGATGAAGTCTGTAAAATAACACAGAAATACTAAAAATAAAGCACACTATTGGTGCGCCGCAAATTGCAGAAAATCCTTAGTTCATCATAACCCCAAAACAAAATACCACACTTCTTATTTAGAGTTAACTGTGTATTATGTGTCAAACATTTCTGCAGTGGTTGCTTAGCTGTCAAGACACTACAGCAAACCGCCTCTAACACACTTCCGTCGCAGAAAAATTACGTCATTTACAGCTCAAACTAACTATAATAAAAAAGCTAAATGAAAACAATTTAATCACACGAGGATAAAACTGAAAATAAAATGGATCACATTAACCATTTGTCATTTATTTTTAAAAAACTGATGTTTTTTTGTTTTTTTTAATGACGTCGATAGACAGCACGTCAATCTTGCCTTCATACTCTGAATGAGTGAGTTTGCATTTTTGCTTTTGTTGCGTTTGTTTTGCGATACTGAAGAAAACAAAAGCACTTATACTTTGCACATAAGTTTGACTCAACAACTAAATAATTTAATAAAATAAAACGTTATATAATTACCGTTATTTTCAATCTAAGATTAATATGTGCAAACAGTGTTTCATATTAGTTGTTTTCCATTTTTTGTTTTGCAGATTATTCTTGCCTTAAAACTCAAAATCATTATTATTACCGTGGCAAATTTTTAAAACTATTTAATACGATTAGGTGACTCTAAAATTCTATACGGCCTTCATTTAAATAACCCAATTTCACATCCTTGCATAGGTTATCAAGTTGCCACTTACCAGCATTTATGGAGCAAACATTTTATTTACTATTATCTAAAATGAAGCATCAACAATGAAGCAACAACAACAACCTTATTTAACCGGTTTATTTTCCAGAGTTTAAATATCTTTTACCCACGAAAATGTGAAACAAGTTATTGAATTAATTTACTCACTTGGTGTATTTTGTTGGTTCTTCAGATTTCAAGGCCAAAATGAACATTCAGTTGAATATTATGTATACAATTAGTTATATTAAATCTCCATATTTTGTATAGAAAAAGAAAAGCTTTATATCAATAATAATAATTTCTTTCGTCATTGGTTTATGTGTTGATTCTAAAAGCAATGTATCATAACACTAGGAGGCGCCGTAGAGCAGAGAAAATAAGGGATTTGGTTCACAGACAGCACTTCAGTTGTATTCTTACAGAAGTACAGTTTGCCACTGGTTGGTTTTCAGTACGAGGAGAACGCGGCAAAAAAAAAAAGAAAAAGAAACAGTTTAGGAGGAGCAGAAAACAGTCTGTTTTATGTCGATGCACCCCAAAGACTGTTGGATTATAAGTATGCAAAAGATGTTGCAGAGGTAGACCATCGTTACTGTTTACACTTAACTGGAGGCAGAAGGTAAGTTTCTCTATAAGCGAATCTGATATAACTTTTAAATTAGAAAATTATTTATAGAGATTTGATCCATTTGAAATGCTGCATCGGTCGATTTATAACATGCTTGAAGATTTGCAAATATTTCAAAATTGCGTTAAAATTCTATGGAGTTCGAGAAATTTGTTAAACTTAAAATGTATGTCTTTCTTCAAGATTATATTTGCCAATACACAATGGTGCAAATGGTTTTTTTTCTATTCATGGGGAATTTTTATATCTACTTATTATCCTCTACTCTAAAAGCAGAAGTAATTAAAAGCCAGTTGCCTTTCTGATCTACTTTCACTCAGATAAAACACAAATTTATTTGAACCCACTTTTCCTGACCTAACTGGTTGAATGTATTTAAATCAAACCTATTTTGGGAATTGCTTCAATGTAATGCACTTGTTGGCACTCCCTTGCCTTGAGTCCCTCCAGATACTCCAACAGTCCTAAATTAATCTGCCTCACTAAATTTTTATTAGGACCAGGTCCATTTATGATTGTTGTTGTCCACTTTACCACAAGCGCCCCTATATCCAGTTTACCTCTTTCCTACTAACTGCTAAGTAAAGGTGCAGACCACCCAAAATCCAAAATAATTAATCAGACATGGGAAGTAGGTAAATTAAAGAGTAGTCATGTCACAGAACCAGTTAATAAACATCATTTTGATCTAATGTAGGGTTATGTGTTTTCTATCACTGCTTTGTTGGAGCTCCCAGTTGTATCCAACATTCAACCATTTCACTTAAAATGTAGCCCTCAGATGAAAGAAAATTATTTAGGACAGGGTTACCCCAAGACCCAAGCCAATCTCTTAAACCTTTATATGCATCATTTTCGTTACACTCCTGAAAAATGTTTCTTTAACAAGGCTCTGATGAGCCAAATGACATGCACAACTTATCTCACATAGATACATGAAACAACATACTCAAGCCCACCATGAATGGGTAACTGATGGGGAGTCATTATTAATGTCTATAGTGCATGCATCTTTTATCATCATGTACAATAAGATAGCTAACCAAGGAAAAAAAATCTCTGTTGCAAAATTGAAACCCAGAAGCTTGACCTTTAACTGTTTGCATAGAGAAGACAAATGTTGTATGGAAGTAGAATTTTAGTCAGAGAAAACAAAGATGAAGGTCTTTGGCCAACGTGATACAGAAGAATGCTCTTTTATGCTGAGGTGAAGGTTTTAAAATTATTTTACTGTCAAGCGAGTTTGTGATAGCATCTTGTGGTGGGCTACTGAGTTAAAAGTGATTCTGGTGTAAGCTATAGGGGATGGAACATTGATTTAAAAAGTCTACATTCAAAATCTTCAGCTTTACCTCAAATCCAAGTAACGGCTAGATGGGTTTAACTTGGACACAATGGGGTATTTCAGAATTTCAAGCACAACTTGGTCCCTGGAAGCTCACCTAAACCTGTCTGCAGAGGCTAACTAGTTTAATTGAATTTTATCAATGGCATTTATCCTTAATTATGGTCAAATCTATTCAATCTGTGATAAGTGTATTTTATGAAATATACCATTAACTCTTCTTTTTACCTCAGTGAAAAACGATGATGCCTGTCACATGTAGAACAGGTCTACAGGTGTGTTTTCTCCTACTATTGGTGGGACGAACAAATGGTAAGAAACAGCATAAAAAGCCAAACTGAAGAATAATAGAGCAAACCGAGCAAAAAAGCCAATAGAGCAAAAAATAATAGAGCTTTGTTTGCTCATTTTTTTGTGAAAAAAATATTGTTTTAGGCAGAGTGACGGCACCAGCACGTTTAAAAGCACCATTGGACAAACCCTTCACACTGACCTGCACTGTTTCAAAGGAACGCAGTGATTCCTTGAAGAAGGTCCTTTGGCTCGACATGCAGAACCAAACCCTGCTGACATACGAGCCAGGAGTCAAAGAGAGTATAATTTCACAACAACATGTGGAGCTCGCTTCCTCACCAAAGGATACCTCATCTATCACCATTCAAAGAGTGGGTTTCCGCGATGAAGGCTGCTACACCTGCATCTTTGAGTTAAGTCTTTCAGGGTCTAAGCAGGGGCAGACATGTCTCACTGTTGATGGTAAGTGAAATAGTCCTAATTATTTTGATCCTAACAAAGTTGCACTATCGGAAAGGAAGTTACTAGCTTCTTTCTTTGTCACCTTAATGTACGTCGCATTATTATTTGTCTTTTGTGATGCAGTGGAAAAAATATTCACATAGTGAGACTAGATGTCATAAATATATCTGGTGAACTAAGTATTACCAGGGTGGGGTGATTAGATGTGCTCTGTTGATGGATTATAGACGCAGCTGGAAGCAAACAGAAATGAATCAGAAAAAGTCAAGAATTGAACCCTGTGGAACTCCATGATTAATTATGACGCGTCTCTTTTATTATGTGCAGCTCATAAAAAATCATGAGTTACAGGTTGATGACACTAAAACATCTGTGTGTTTTCAATTTTTAGTTATAAGATTAACATTGTTCAGAAAGAAGAGTTGTGAACTTGGTGTTTTAAGTTTTCCCTTAAAACCCAAAGGAGTAACAATCCTGGCGATAATCGGAGGAGACAGAACCTTAGAGATAAACTTATGAGCATAGGTCACCAAAATTGCAAGCTCTTATATAGTAAGACGAATTGTCCTATGTTTGCTACAGACGAGTTTCACATCTGTTTTTAACTTTTAAAATGATAAATTGGTTAGGAAAGTTTTTTTAGAGGAAAGTAGCCAATATAATTGAGGGATAACTTGGCCTACGATAAATATGTCACAAGGGTATCATAGAAGATAGTGGCCTATACTCAATATCTAGGGTTGTGATTGTCAGTGTTTGATGGTTGCTGGAGGATGTGCCTTTTACAGTCATAGGCTTCAAACTGAAAATATGCATATATTTGTGTTCATAACCACAGCTGACCTCTGACCAGAAACTGTTGAGTGTGCTAAGCCCGATCCAGTCACATTAATAAAGGGCAGTGAGGCAGTGTGAGAAGGAGGGCTTATGTTCCTAAGCAAAAACAGCTGGAGCAGATTCCATTGACCGGGTTCTGTTTAGCTACCTAATATTCTCAATATTAACTTTCTGCTACCTGCACCCTGTGTGTTACAGTGTTTGTTTTGTTTTTTTACTCACAATTAATCTTTTTGTTTTTTCATTCCCAGCTGAAGTCACATCTGATAAAAACAAAACAGCAGTGAGCGGTAAAAAGGTTTCCCTGTCATGCTCCTTCGGTTTGCCCGAAAAGGTGCAGCAGATATTGTGGAAGCATACCCCTGTTCAAGGCGAATCTACCGAGGTGGCCTCTTTCACAAAGCGGAGCGACCCTATGATCGAGCCAGCTTATCAGGGGAGGGTCTGGCTCTCTGCCTCTCTGTCAAACAGTGAGCTTACAATCCAGCCTGTGGCCATCAAGGACGAGGGTTGCTACACCTGCCTCTATGAGACACATTCTGATGGAACAAAGAGCTCTGTTATCTGTCTCTCCACCTATGGTAAATATCTTCTTTTCAAGTTAACCTTTTTACATCAACGAAACACTAGCAACACTTTACTAATAAAGAAAAATAAGGGTCAAAACAATGTGTCTTTATTTGACACAAGATTATTTCTTTTCTCTTCCTCTCTGAAGTTTGTGTTAAAAAAATAATTTAATTTCAAGTAATTCTTTTTGTTGCTGTAAATAAGAAAAGTATATACTTTCCATGGCCCTCCACAATGTTTTTTATTAAAGTAAGAAAAAAAAACTATTCAAAGAAATTTCTGTGCAAAAATACCAAATTCCTTCATGGCTGAGCTGTTGGTGTCTCTTTTCTAAAGATTATTGGTGGATTGCTTCATTTTTTAAAGAGGCGGTTGTGTGAAAGTTATTTTATATCTTATTGGAGTTATCAGCATTTTTTCTAAGTAACAAGAGTTTCTCCTTTCACATAAAACACACGGATTCTTTACCCTTTACTATAACATTTTTAACCCTCATATTCTGTCTCTTCTCATCTGTTTCTGTCCTCGTCTTTCAATGTGTTCACAGTATAGGACCATTACAGTAAGTCAACAAAAAGGTTTTTTTATTTTAGTAACGTATTGTTTTTAAAAGTGAAATTCAGATTGTAGAGATTCATTAAACTACTCGTTTAAGAAGGTTTTCTCAAATTTTCTGTGATCAGATAAAACAGAAATACAGCCAAACTTTGATATCTTCTATGATTACCTCCTTAATCAGAGGTGATGGCTGAAACCATTTACCTGAGCTCAGGAGACACAGACATGGACTGCGGCCTAATAGCTGAAAGACATCTATTTACGTAAAAATTATATTTACTTGATTTAAAAGATCAATTTCTCAACCATACAGACAAAATATAATTTCATTAACTGTACAATCATCAAGTATTTTTAATAAATTAGTTTTGTGTTTTCATGAGTAGTAAACCATTATAAACAAAATTATCATACAAAGCCACTTAAATGTGTGCCTCTGTGTATAATGAAGCTACAATTTAGACCAGCATAGATCATAGTGGTAAAGGTAGCATTAAGCTTGAAGTAATGTAACAATTACAGTCAGCAATTAAGAGTTTGACTGGCTTTTATTTATATGGGTGTAATTCGTTTTTTTTTTTAAATATGAATTTCTTTAAAACAGATTCTTTTTCTTCTCTTCAGTTTTTTTTTTGCATTGATATAGTACTATACTTTGAGGAATGCCCATTTCATGTGTCCTTGGAAACAAATGTGTTTGTTTATTAAGAAGAAATGTGGTTGAAATCTGCTAGTACTAATGTTTCTGCCAAAAAAAAACTTGACTTTAACACTTTAATTCATGAGAAGTATTTGGAGGAGCTGTTACTAAACTCTCTGCATTTGGAATTTAGAAAGCTCTGCCAAATGAGTCACCATGCAGTGTGTAACTTAACTTATTCTTTACACTGAGCTTTAAGGAACTGCATAGAGGGCGCTGTTAAAATGATCATTTAGACTTTAGCAAGAAATTTGTTTTCAGAAAGTTAGCCAGATGAACGAACACCTTAGTAGGATTGCACGATTTAAAGCTTAAGCTTAATCCACTTATTCCTCCTTTGTTCACTGCTCTATATTACTAATATTTAAATGGACAAGCAGTTATTTTCAAGGTAGGAAGTTTCAGGTGAAACAGATCGGAGAAAGGTACTATTGGGATTTGTGCATTAATATTAATCTTTTCTTCCTCCTCAATGCTGAAATATTTAATGATGCAGCAGCAGGGTCAGAGTTTGGCCAGCCTGCTTCCACTCAAACACTAAACAATAATCCCCATGTGCAGAATGGAGCATTTGAAAGAATGATGGAGGCAGGGAGTGACGTCCAGATGCATGACTGTGTCAGTGTTCGCAGGACACAGAGATTCCTTCTGTGCTTTGTCTGCCTCTCCTTTGTTCTCATTTGCTTTTCAACTTTTCTCTCGTTTTCTTGTCTCTTTAGTTTTAGGGAACAGATGTAGTTTTGTTTGAAATTAAACTGTATAAAACTTCTACTAAAGCGTAATGAATATTTTTATATTTGTTTTTTTGCTGTCTGTTTTTGTCTATATTCAGTTTGGATTCACTACACTTCAAAAAGGGAAGTAGAAGTAGGTAAAAGTTAGATACAATTGACACTGAAATTATTGAATTTGCACTTGCTGTGAGTACATAAGTAAATATACGTATATGAGATATATTTAAAAAAATGCAGGATGTACAGTTTCCATCTTGGACTGCAGAATGACCCCTGCTTTTTTCAGACTTCCAAATACTCTGTGAACAATAATGACAGATACAAGCACAAGTCCATTAATCATCCTTCAGTGACAGCAGGACCCTAAGACCTAATCACTTGGAAATTACTACCAGACCCCGAAAAATGATATGGACACAGTGGGATTCATAGTGAATATTTGGACCTACAGCACAAATGATTTCATGATCTGCCTGGAATAGAAAGTTGAAAACTTTGACTCTTAATGTTGAACAGTAGAGTCAGTAAAATATGCAATTTTCAAACTGTCAATCAAAACTTTACACTTGCATGCTAGATTTCCTGACAATTCCCCTCTCTCTAAAAAGCAAATGCTGCTCCAACTTAAGTGACTTGCTGGTTGGTGACAAGTAATTAAATCAAGTTGATCCAACTTAATTTATCAAGTTTAGAAGTTGAAAACTTAATTTAAGTTGTGCAAACTTAATTCAATTTTTTGTTTCCAATTAAAGCAATTCATTGAAGTTGGAACTGCACTTTATGTTTATCATCAGGTTTATGTTTTTTTGTCCATCACATGTCAGTAAAACTTATCTTAAAAAAGTTTTAATAAATTAATAGTGTTTCTTTTTTTTAAAGTTCATTCTGTTTTTCTGTTTGTTTATTTCATATCAGTTTACATCTTGAGTTGGTGAGAACAATATGAAAGCACAGATCCATCCAGTTGTATCCCAAGTTTAGGCTTTTTGTGGGAGTAGAACAGTGGTACAACATATTTGCCATCTGAACATACAGTAATATTAACTTCACAGCCTAACTATAGGGTAACCCTGTCTGTTCCTGTATGATGATTGCATACCATCCTCTTGTAGCTACTTTTAGAAGCATATCAAAAGC
The DNA here is from genome assembly GCA_034780135.1 of Jordanella pulchra. Lineage (NCBI taxonomy): Eukaryota > Metazoa > Chordata > Actinopteri > Cyprinodontiformes > Cyprinodontidae > Jordanella > Jordanella pulchra. The sequence continues at coordinate 914 of JAUZNJ010108192.1, read as the reverse complement.
TCACATTGTCTCAAACTGTTTTATAGAATATGATAATGACCCCAGTGTGCTGTAAATAACCTCAAATCCACCAGATACTTTGCAGTGTGCAGGAAAAGGAAAATTGCATTGTGGATTTGCAGACAAAAAAATCTGTGCTATTATAAAACGCTATCATACTGTTATAAATCTAAATCTTTAAGGAAAGTTTTTAACACATTGTTGCATCTTTGCCATGAAGAGGTAATCTAGTTTTTATGTTAAAAATGTGTCTCTCTCTTCTCTGAATAATAGTTCAGAGATGTTCTGTTAGTTTGGTGTTTGCAGCTGTAAAGTAATTACCTCCCAGGTTCAACAAATTATCCATCTAGAAGTAACACAAGTATAAATTCTAAATAAAGTTGTGAGCTTAAAAAGTCTATGTTTTAAGTTTAGCTGTGTCACAAAATATATCACTGAAAAAATGAAATTGTTATTCCCAGCCCAGCCAGTTGTAAGTTGGGGCAGCAATTTGCCCTCTTTTCTATACAGTAACACTTGGCTCTGCTTCTTAAAGATCTGCAATAAACATCCTCATTACAAACTAGAAAAAAATGGGAAAAAACTATTATTTAAAGCAACTTTTTTCTCCTAATCAATAATTTGTTATTGCAGCAGTTTTTTATTTATTTATTTTAAACAGTATGAGAACACAATGCAGAGCAACACATTTACTCCTTTGTAAAATATCTGTAATTTGAAAATGAAATGTTCTTTGGATAAAACTAGATTACTTTAAAAACTCAACCTAAATCAATGGACACATCATCCATCCATCATCCATCCATCATCCATACATCCATCCATCCATCCATTCATCATCCATCCATCCATCCATCCATCCATCCATCCATCCATCATTCCATCATCCATCCATCCATCCATCCATCCATCCA
>JAUZNJ010108181.1:0-20397 GCA_034780135.1 Jordanella pulchra | reverse complement strand
TATATATATATAAATCTTCTGGTAAGGAATCACGCTTGTCATAGACAGCAGTGGTTTTAAGAAAAGAAAAAAACAATTCACATGTTCCGAGTGTCAACAACCTTATCTGTTCATATGTGCTCTAATCTACATGCAAAATAAAAATTAACGTTAGAAAATCATCGAACCCATGCTTATTGTTGCAAAGCATCCAACAAAGCTCTACTTCGGTTCCTGCTTCTCTCTTTACACTTTTTATTTGAAATGTGCTCAGTTTCTGCAAGAAATAAGTCATGCATTTGTTTTAAAACCCTAAATTACAAACTAGGCAGAAAACGTTTGCCAGCCATGACTTGATCATATCATGGCACCTTAAGCAAAATTTTCAAAGCATGTTGCCTGAATTTACAGATATAACATGCAGTAGATATCTTAGCGGGTTAGTAAGCCAGAAGTGCACAAAAACACCATGACTGTGTTTTTTTTTTTTTTTTTTAATCTAACAGAAGATGCAGAATTCGGGCCTCACATATCCCAACGAAGCTTCCTCTGCAGGACACCATAAGGCACAGAAAAACAGAAAGAACAGGGGAGAAAGAGAACATTTTGAGTAGTGAAACAGCTCTGACAGATCACCGCTCTGCAACATTGATCAAATACTTCCTGGTTCTGCTTTAATGTGAAGAAAAATCTGATCAATTCAACTTAGCAGGTTTTAATTAGGGTTCTTTGTGTAATTCTGCAGATATCACATACCTGAAAGAGCAGCCAGAGCTGCTGCACATTTTAACAAATTAACCTGAGATCTATGTCAGCATTAATTAAGAAGACTCGCGCTCACTCATGCTGCTGAAGCAAATCAGAATAACTTCTATATACACACAACTCAGCCTCTTCACAAATTTTAGAGCTGCATTTAAGAGTTTATTCTCCAACGTTTTGCGTACTTTGTGTTTGTAAACCAACTGTTGAAGCAGAAGGCAGATTTTATTGCTGCTTTTACTTTAAATTGTTCAGGAATCTTATCGAAATCATCAAACCTTATGCGGCATGAATAAGCAGCGTCAGAGTGGGGCTGATTGTATGCTGGTGTGGATTTATGCAAACATGGCTGCAAGAAACGTACTTTTCATGCAGGTGAAGAAAAAAATTTTTTTTTTTCTACACTAAAACGTGAACTATTTTTAAAAATAGAGATAATGCCTAAAGCAAAGAGCGCTCAAAGGCAGAAGAACTGACAATGAAACAAATGAAAAAGGCAACATTTCTATTATTCTTTTACTGCAGCTATTCAGGAGTAAAAAGTTGCTGTTAAGGGAGAAAAAATGAACAGCTTTATGATGGAAATTACACAATTTTGTGTCTTGAACACCTGCTTCATGTGCCCATCATACTTTGACCATTGTAAGAATGTTTTAGTTAGAAGTTCAGCTGTCTTTGAACTGCGCTGAACTTTGTTTGGTTAGCGGTTATATAGCACTCAGATAAAATCTAAATTTCATTTTTTACATTATCTACAGTATGTAAAGTCATTAACTTATAAAATGCCTTCAGGTCTTTGTTTCTGTTCTTTCAGTAACACTATAATGAGAACAGCAGCCTCACTAAGTTTAAATGCAGCACAGGAATTGAAAGCAACACAACATTTTACAAAAGGCTGAGACCAGAAACTGTAGTGATGCAGCTGCTACGTAAACTGAAAAATGACCGGACTTCATGTTGGGACAGTTTTTGTCGAATTAGACTTCTCAAAAAACATGATTAAGCATTTAACCTTTCTGAAATGTTTGAGTTGGTTCTTCTTTAAAAGCTGCAACTTGCCCAACAATAACCTCAGGTTATAGTTTATCAGGTCTATTTGGCTCCAAACAGACACATTATAAGCTGATTGGCTACAGTCTTAAAGCTTTTTTTCTCTAGAAGGGGCTCAAAAAGTAATTAAATATAAAATAAATAAATAATAAACAAAATTCTCTGGATGATATGAATTATTTTATAGATAAAACCAAATCCAGATTCCTTATTCAGCTCATTGGGACAGATGCCCATCCTGATTCTGCTACCCTGCCAAAAATATAAGAAAGCAATTTTTTCTTAAAATAAAGGATTTTTCTCTTGATTTAAGCAGACAAGTATGACAATCTGCTAATGGTCTAAGATTAATAACGTTTAAATTGTTGATTATCTTCCATTAAGGACTAAAAATCTTACCTTCATGCCTAAATCAAGGGCAAATGCACTTATTGTGAAAATTGTTTCATTATTTTCAAATCGGAAGTGTAGCTGGTAACTAGAGGATTTTCAGCTTGAAGGTCGATCAGCCGAAACTAAAATTTAGTTGTTGGAGTTCAAGAACACAGTTTAAAAGGACAACATCCTTGTAGGAAAAACAACATTTGTAGTTCATTCAGCCTGTGAGAGAGAAAAAAAACTATTTGGAGATAACAAGGAGGAGGGAAGAATTAAAAAGAACTGTTGTTTCCTTTTTATATTCATTTTAAAATAGAAGAACAAGGGCTTCTTGATTATGGGTAGGAGTTATTTTGGTTAACTTTGATATCAACATATTTTAGTTTAGAAACACATCTAATCCACTTTAGGGGAGTGAAGATCGCTGACTAGAAACTAGATTGCAGGTTTCTGGTCGAGCACCGATTCCTGATCTTTGAAAAGTTGATTCCAATTTTGATTGATACCGATTTTTTTAAATAATAGACACCAAGTTGTTATCAGATCAGAAAAAGCTTAAATATTTCAATCTTATCTTACTGAAAGGCATTAATCAGTACCTGTGAAACGATAAAGACTTCTGAAATCGCTGCTTTTAAATACGAATCAAAGTTTACATCATTGATATTCAGACCTTTGTAAGATTTGTGAAAAAAGATCAGCTTTACCGGCTGATCACTGATCTCCCAAAATGAAGGAAATCAAGGCTGATAAATCGGTGCAACTGGAAACCTATAAAAAACATTTTTCATCCATCTCGGGTTTTGATCAATGTTTCCAGCTCAGTCCTGTTCAAACTGGAAAGCTGCAGTCTGATGGGATACTGATGTTATGTTGGGCACCGTTGTCAGTAATTTGACACAATATGTTGGTTAAAATATCATCTGTTTCTCAAGCAGAAAGATTTTCAGCAGAAAAAAAAGACCACAAGGTTTTTACCTGCAGGTACATCCACAGACTGTGGTTGCACTGTAAAAACTGAAACCTGAGCTGGTCGTTGTTCTCTTGAACTAATAAGTATTTTTCCCTGATTTAAGCCAGAAACGAAGATATTTTAGGGTAATTTACATTTAAAATAAAAACACTTTTTTTGAGGGCATAAAATCCAATTATCGTATTTTAAGGGTATAAATACTTAATCCATTGACAGATCATCTTATTCACCTGCTTAAATTTAGGGCAAAAAAATCGGCTTGGATGAAGTTGAGGATGTGTTAAAAGGCAACAAGTTTATTGGATGTTTTTTTTCTTTCCAAGTTAATTTAAACATTTTAAACATAATTCAGAAACACTAACTTATTACCCTTATTATTGTTTAGAACTTCTTGTAACTTCAGTGACAAGTGGGGAAACAAATCATCAATATTTGCTTAACAAAGAGCCTTAACTCTCAAACCCTCAACTCACAGACTGCAGATTTGGGAAAAGGTTAAGAAAAAAAACCTGTTCTTAAACACCACCCATCTACACTGTGCAGCACCAGGAGGCAGAGTGGAGCGGACGTTTGGCTGTAATGAGAAAAATAATAAAATAAAAAGCCGTTACAGTCGTACCTCACATTGATCTCACGCTGGAATGGTTACACAGCATTCAGCCAGGCATGGAGGGGTCAGGCACATACGAGGACACACACAGAAACACATACAGTGTGAGTGAAATAAAAGAAACTCAAACCTCTAAAACCAAAAAAGAAAAGAAAAAAAACATTTGTCTGCTAAAACGTATGACTCTAGACACCTCAACCATGAATATTCATTTCATGTCTGGCTGAACAAAAGTTTAACAGTGTCGTAAATCAGGTTTTAGTGAGTGAAACCATTTTATTTCATTGTGGAAAAAAAGAGATTGAACCAGTGATTTTATCAGTTAGCTCAACAATGAGCCTGGCAGACTGAACTAAAGTCTTTCCAGATAAACCCTCAACAAAGGCTGCTGGGAATTTCAGATACTGCAAACTAGCTATGATTTAAAATTAGAGGCATTAAAGAGTAGATCTTTTAACCTTAATTAACTTAGGAAGAAATGTCTTCATGCTTCCAGCCAATGATACAAAATAGATTAAATTAAAAAAAGCTTTAAAAGGATCAATTTGACCTTTTCTTTAGGAGAAAAAAATTATTTTTCTGAACACAAAGTCGGTTAATTTCCCATCTGACTATGTTGCAAAAGAGACACGATATTAGTTCAACAAGGCGAGTTTAACGCTGATCTAACCTCTATTTGTAAAGTATAAAAGAGAATCAAGTCCTCAAAAAGTAAAGAAGAAAGTAAGTTGTATTTTTGTAAAGAATAAACGTGAAGTGAAAGTTAATTTTGAGAAAAACGATCTGTAACACTGGATCAATGTCTGCAGCCTCGGGTACCTGTTGGGTTGTTCTGAAATATATATTTTTTTGTTCTCTGAACAATGAAAAATAAAGTATATTGATTCTGATGAGAGTTAAAAACAGCATTTAAACTTTCTGTTGAGATCAATTAATTTTTTTTAAGTGAATTGAACTATACAATCCTTTAATGAAAGTAATCTGAATTAATAATAATTCATATGTCCATTTTTTTTGTCATTTCGAAACTTAATGAAGATAATTTACAGGAAAAATAAGTACTTTATGCAACAAAGATTAAGCAAATTTTCCCACTTCCAGAGTGTGGAGAGGTTTGCAATTTTCATCTGCAGTAAACTTCAGAGGAGAGAAAAATCTAAAAATAAATCCGTAAAAATCCCATCGTATGATAAAAGCTACTTCAAAAAAAGAAATTTTCTGAATCATTTAAATCCCTAAAGTTCAATTCGTATAACCAAAGATCCGTTTTTAAAAACACATTTTCCACTTTCCTTACAGCTGCCGTTAGCTACTATTACTGCATGAATTTGCAGTTGAGTGTTATTATAAAACTGGTTTCAACAGCTCCCAGAACTTTAATCATGTAATAGAGGTAAGGACTTTCAAAAAAAAGGCAATCTAATTTAAGATTTAATCGTATCGAAAAGAATCTATTCTCTATCAGAATGGAACCGAGATTTTAGTTGACATGCAGCCCTACGTAGAATTAACAAATAATTAGCATTTTACTGCATAAAACATTTAATCACCTACTTATTTCAACTGGTCGTTATTAAAAAAAACATAAAAGGCACCTGTTCAAACACCCAGTTAATCAGACTTCAACCTGTTCAATACGGGTAAAACCCAAACAACAGGAAACAGCTCGATTCTGACAAAGACGATTCGAATTGAATTTCATGCAGTAACATTCTAGCCAGCTATTTAATCACACGTTTTGGATTTTATTTTTATTTTATTTGATTTTACGTAAAAACCTGTAAAATGGCCGGTGGATCCGATACATAACCCCCCCACAGTGGAGGAACTTCCCCTCCATTCATGTTGCAGACTGCAGGCGTCACTCAGTGAATGACTGAAGGCTCTGCCGATGGCCGTGAATGAATACGTTGAAGGTGGAACAGATCATAGTTAGCTGTTGGTCGTAAAGTGAATGGATGACAGCGCAATGAGAGGAAGAAAGATGGAGGACACCTCTCCTCTCCTTACAGCGTCATTAATCTGTGATAACGACTAAAGAGCAGCCTTACCGAGGTTGGCGAGGTGCAGCGAGGACGAGGAAGAATGAGATGAGGCATGGGGAATGAGGAGAGCAAACAAAGACTTTATTTAACTAAAGGTTTTAAGATTTTGACTAAAACTCTTTATCTCTTTTGGACTCGTTAATGTTTAACTTTCCTTTTCTGGGGAGGAAATTCTTTATGGACTTGACTACTACTAGTAAAAGTAAACAACTGTTTACTTTTCGACTTTAAAAGCAGCTTACTGCTTAAATTGAAAGAAAGACGACTAAAAGGGAGTGAAATGATGCCATTAATAATTCAATATAGACAAAAAAAAAAAAAAATCAAGCTGCACTCAAAGTGATCTTTTCTGAAGACTTTTAAATGAAAACAGTCATCAGAACTTTAAAACTGTTTTTTGTTGTTTTTATCAGAAAATAATGGATGCATTAGTTAATACCGGTAGTTGGATTTTGAACATTTTAAACTCCGATAAGTACAAAAACTACACAACACAAAATATAAGGATGAATATAAAACATCCTCCTGATGCACAAAAAAACGTTACGTTTTCAGTTCCGGCAGCAGATCGTTTACAACACATACAAAACTAAATCATTCAGATTTTCTATTAAACAAAGCAAAATATTCCCCCATTTTGTGCAGAAGTATTAATCCGCTGTGTGGAACCAGGTTCCTGGACATCTTAATCATTTCCCAGAACTAAATTTCAACGGATGGGAGGTCACACAAACAGATGGAGGGGCAGTAAAAAGCAAGGTAGGAAGGGGATGAGCTCAATTAACAGGTAAACAATTTAAGAGACGGAAGGACTGATGGATAAAAAAAAGACAGATGGATCAAACTTTCAGACGAATGCATTGGAAATAAAACTCTGGTTTCGTTTTTGTCTTCATCAAATTCTGTATTTTTTCTGGATTGTCTGAAACATCTGATTCAGCACTGAGCACAAATTAGCTGTGCAATGGTTTTATGGTCAGCTGATATTGGTTTTACTTGCTACATTTTATTAATAAAAATGATAATGTCACCCAAAACCTCAATTCAAAGGAAAAACATTCTCATTTAGGTTATTATTGTGTTTTATAAATACAATATTATATGTTTAATGAATTAAAAACATATGAGAATAAAAAAAAGAGACAAGAAAGTCTTTCAAAGCTAGAAAGATGGACCTTTCTGCCCTTAAAACCTGACAGGCCATGTTCACACCTCCACACTTTCTACAAGCAGCTCCACACTTCAACACTTTATTGAGGCAAATAACAAGAGGTATCCAACCACAACAGAAGGAGCTCAGCTAAAAATACAGTTTTTTTGCTTTTTATCCGAATAAAGCAGAATTGTTCCTCGGCTCTGTAAAGACTGAGTCTTATCAGGTCCGGCAGCTGAGGCAGCACTTTTCAAACACACATCAACACATATTATCTGAAAGGTGCTGAAATAACCGGGAGAAACTGAGCCTTTAGCTGAGTCAGTGAAAAAGTCAGGAAATGATTGGGAATCCTTACCTTCTCCAGCTGACTGTGGACATGCTGAACAATCAAATCTAGAGCTACAAAGTTGTCTCCACCTGCATGAAATCAAAGTTGAGCAAATTAAATCTGTTACTAATTACAGACTTACTACGGTGGCTTTACTTATAGCACATTGTTAAGGAGAACAGCATCAGTATCAAACAGCCCTACTGACCTCTGGGAACCACGATGTCGGCAACCTGCACCGTCGGCTCGATGTACTGCTCAAATGCTGGCTTCACAAACTTATTGTACTGTTTGATGATCCCGTTAATGTCGCGCCCCCGCTGAGACACGTCCCTCTTCAGCCTGCGTATCAGCCGGATGTCTGAATCCGTGTCCACAAACACCTTCATGTCCAGAAGCTGCAGGAAGAAAAAAAAAGGCAACAAAAAGAAGTTCAGTGCAGTTTGCACTTTTATACTTCCATGGTTTCTCCTTTTCTATTAAAGTTATAAAGTGTTTATAAAATAATTTCACAGCCTTTTAAAAAAACTAGAGAAAAATAAATCTGATTCATTTCAAAATTGATTCTTCGTGGACATTTTATGACTTTTAAATAATGACTGGCATGTTTTATGCTAAAGGCTAAATCTTACAGTGTTATTTGGGAACATTGGTAGCTCCCAGTCTGCTTCTAAAATAAAAGACTGAAATAATTTGACTGGGCCATTTTAACAGATGTAAGATATAAGAGTCGTCATTGAAGTCCATGACAAATTTTGACATTTTGTAAAAGTTAAACTTGATCATTATTTGCATAAATTTTCCGTATAATCTTTTATACATTTCTGTTCCCAACATATTTCTGATTTATTTCTCAAGAGGAAAAATATCCCACTGATGATGCAGAGGTCTCAAAAATTCATGAATTAAATATGATACATTTGGCTTTAAAGGGTTAAGTAGCGTGTTCAGCTGAAGCTCCACCAGGCTCCTGCAGCATATGAAAGGTTACATATTGTTCTGTTCTGAGATCCATCCATCTTATTATCTTTTGGTGAATTCGTGGTAAATAACTAAACTGAATCAAACAATCGAAAATAAAACGTTTTTTTTAAAAAAAGAAATATCTAATGAAACAGCTAAGTTACTCTGAAAACCTTTTTTGATTCAAATGTTTTTCAAAGTTTTATTTCTGGTTTGAATTTATTTATTTATTTAATTTTCAAATTGTGTATTTTTTTTCCTTTTCCAAAACATGTTCTTTGCTTGCAGCAATAATGGAACAAAACTCTCTCCATATAACAAAACGGGTCAGTTGAATTCATGTTGAAAATCCAGCTCTATTCCTTTAACTAAATCTAAAGCTCCTCACATCTTGCCTGTCTGGACGTGGCCTTCTGGCTTTTTAACCCAGACCCGTTTATTAGCTTAGAAGATTAGCAGCTATAATTGGTTTCAGTTACTAGAATGGACACAAAACACAATTAATCACAGAGGACAATGACTGTTACTGACTGAATAAGAGGGTAATCAGCAACACAGATGGGTCTCGTGGGAGGCTGGCCGCCTTATCACCACAGTCCAGTGCACACATAAACGCACAAACAGCAAGAGGGTGGAGGAGACGATGCATAGGAGGAGGACTTATTTACTGCTGGGAGCATCGTCCCTTTAATTCTTATGGATTTTTACTGGACATAAATAGACTTTCAATAAAAGAGCAAATCAATTTTCTGTTTAAAAGCATTTCGACTCTTCATATAAAGAGTTTTCAGGCAGCAGATTGAACTGGATTTTTTTTATCTTGATTTAATAGTAAGTATGTCAAACAGTGAAACAAGAAAATCTAAAATCTCACTTCTACAGAATTATAACCTACATACTGAATATGTACTGGAATGAACAGATTAAAGATCTCTTGGGCTTTAAGGTCTGAAGTCTGCAGCCCTGGGGGAGTAGCAGATGCATGTATGACGCCGTTTCCCAGAGGGTCACAGATGTTGAAATTAAAACCAAAGCGTGAAAGACCAGAGCAGCAAGAGGAAACAAATACAATAAAGTGATGGAAACACTTAAAGGTCATAGCTGCAATTTCTTCATCAAAATGATTCATTTTAGACAAATAAAAACATCTAAGAAAATAAAAAAACTTCTAAAGAATAAAAGTATTAATAAAACCATCCATCTTCTCCCGCTTCATCCATCAGGGTCCCGGTTGTGCCTATCTCCAGCAGACTATGGGTACAACTAGGACAGGACGCCAGTCTCTCGCAGGGCAACATATAGACACACAAAGACGGACAACCATCCACACACACACTCACAATTAACCTAACAGTCCTGTTTTTGGACTGTCGGAGGAAGCCGGAGTACCTGGAGAGAACCCACGCATGCACTGGGAGAACATGCAAACTCCATGCAGAAAGACCCCAGGCCGGGATCGAACCCAGAACCTTCTTGCTGCAAGGCAACAGAGCTAACCAGGTGATTTCAGGCTTTCATTCAAAATAAAACACCAACAGCAGAATGAAGGTTCTCTGTTCTCTGCCTATGATGTGTTCAACATGCATCAAATAAGATGGATTAACCTTGAAAAACCAATATGAATGAGTTTCTCTTACCTTTAGCAGCTCCTTGTTAGCGAATGCCAAGATGCCCTCGAAGATAACCACATTAGCTCCGTAAACAGTTTTCTGTCAGGAATAAAAAAGGAATGTCAGGAGGAGGATGATATTGTTCAATGGGATCAGCCTGGGGTTCCCGTAGAAAACCATACTGCATTTGAATTAGGGCTGAAACAATTAATTGGATTAATTGTGATTAATCAATTATTTAATCATCGTGAACTAATTTACTGATCAATTAATCGTTAGCTGGAGAATAGAGACTCTAAAACTGGCCTTGATCTGATACAGCAACCAAGTTATAGCAGTAATTGTATTTAAGATAAAAAACTTTTTCATCCGTCAATATGCTTTATCCAGAACTGTAAACATATTATTGTGTCATCTAGTTTAATTCTGTAAAAATTAAATCTTCTTATTAATCGATTATTCGAAACAATAATTAACAGATTAATCAAATAGCAGAATAATCATTAGTTGCAGGCCTAAGCTGAATGTTTTAAACTGGAAAGACGACGTCTTTTTCCATTTATATTTAAAGTATTGCAGCAAATAACCATTATTTTGATAATGGATTCATCTGTTGACCGTTCTTTCATTGAACCCAATACCAATCAGACTAGGAGGTTGTTTTAATTTTTGTAGAATTTAAACATGATAATGAAATCTATGCTACTTAAATTCTGGATAGAACATATTTACAGACAAAGAAGGTTATTACTGCTCTTACCAAAGTATATTTTGTGTACGGTTTTGGCTTGTTAAAAGCTCTCAGCAAATAACCTGTTTTACAGTCTCTATACTGCAGTTAATCATTATTTGATTTCTGAATTAATTGATTATTATTTCAATAATTAATCAAAACTGTTTTTTTGCCCTTTTTCCAGTTAGGTTTTTCTGAAGTTTAAAAAAAATCCCTACATTTAAAAAGGGAAGACCAATCGTGTTACACGAGCCCAGAAAAGGGCCAGAATCACTGCTGTAGATCCCACCAGTCAAGACTACGAGTTGTTGACTAACTTTCATCATTCAGGAAGATCACATCCAAAACAAACAGGCTTGAAAACAGTTCTGTTCCCAGAGCTGTGAAAGCAATCACCCCACTGTTGACATACAATGGTCTATTTAATGACTAATGTCCAATAATTTCCAGATTCATCAGGACACAACTGTGGAAGCGTAGTATATCTACAACTGCACATTCAAAGTGGATGAAAAAATGTGATAGTAAAACACAGGAAAAGTGCGTTGCAGTGGCTCAGAGGTCATTAAAAAAAGAATATGAACTATTCAAGAGAAGAAAAATGAAAAATGATTAATACAATGAAATAGCTGGGCTGAAAACTTATAATGTCTAGATTGGTGTGCACAGATTGATCAGCCTGTCAATACTGTGAGATTGCTGATTGGCCAATAATTGGATGTGAAAACAATCTTAACAACATTTTATAAACCTTTATAAAGGTCTAAGTCAGTGCTTAAAATCTGTTTTATCTATTTGGAAGTATTAATTGGTGCAGTTAAAACAAGTTTGGATTGTTTCACAGATATAGTTCATGCTTTGTTTCAACTGTGATCTCATAACAACAGCATAGTTATGATAACTTATATTGTCGTTTATTGAAATCTGAGTTAGGGGAGCAGGTAGATATTGAATAGCAGCGGGCCTAAGATGGACCCTTGGGGAAAATCACTGTGGTTTTGATGTAAAGCTCCCTACTGACACTGTTAAATGAGGAGGCTAAGAGATGGATATTTTTTTTTATTTATGCAAACATCTAAAAGAAAATACAATAAACTTATGAGCTATTGGAATAAGATTGAAAAGTTTGCCCAAAACGATGCTGACTTTTAATGTGGAATGAGTAAAAGTAATATGGTGTAATATGTTAAAGACACTTGTCAAAAGTGGCTGTGTGATATTCTGCAGCAGTTTTCATTCATTGGTGGAATTTTCCAGATTATATGAATGAGGTCCTGTTATTAATGTAAATAAATAAATATGATAAAAAGTTGCTTTACAATCCGAATAAGGTATCACTTGTCCGGAATAAATAAAAAAACAACAATTCATCTTCTGGTTAAGAGCTTAAATATGCTTGACCATTTCTTTGACCAACTGAAAGATGTTCAACAACAAGGAAATAAAAAAAATGTTGAAAGAAAGGAGTGAACATTCATGACAACTAAAAAAAATAAGGAGCAGGAGACTTTAGGTTCACCCAGCGTCAAAATCTCAGCCTTTTTTTGACCTGCTTCATTATAAGGTTAGTGGGATTAATGCACCTTTATTGATTCAGCACAGCAGAGTGGGGGCAAGAGAGCAGATTTTAACAGACATGGGGGCATGTATCGATTTTTCAATGGTCTAGATTCACTCTAACATGTTTAAGTGTTGGTGTTTGAAATAAAAGGAAAAAGAAACTCCAGTTTTACCAAATAGAAGCAAAGAAATCCCTAAAAAGCTGTAAGTCATCACTATTTTGGATTTCATGGGGACATACCAACATCTATACAGTATACCAGGCTGTGGCTACAGCAGATGGCCCTTCTTGGGGCCAATGCTTCCAGGCTGCGACATTTAATTACATTCATCGGAGTACAAAAGGCCATAAACTGATTCCAGAGTCGTAGGCCGAGATGGGCGATTTCCCATGAGGTGTTGTTCCATTCAGCCATGAAATTACATCGCAAAGAAATAAAGAGGACATGTCAGAGAGCTACACATAAGGGCCGATTCCTCAGAATGGTTTTAGTTGGAGATTTCTCTACAATGTGTGTGGTTATTGTTGTGGAAAACAAAGCTTTTACCATCATCAAATTAGCAGGAGTCTAAACTGGAAACATCTCAAATGACAGTAATGATAAACTGGACATTAGTTTTTAATTCAACAAAGGGAACTTTAAAAACCTGTTTTTCCTAAAAAAACAAAAAACAAAACACATTCTCACCCATTCCTTGCGTCTGCTGTGGCTGGTGAAGTCATAAACCGGCACTTTGATGCTTTTCCCTTTCTTCAGCTTTCTGAGGACGGTGATCAGCAGCTCAAAGTCGAAAGCATCGGGGTGATCAAAGTTATACTCATTTTTAGCAGCAAGCTCTTGCTCTTCTTTATTTAATACCTGAGACACAAACAAACAGTGTTCAGTGACAAGGATAAGCTAATGAGACATGGATATAAGATGTAGAGACACATAAGTTATTAAGTAGTGAGTTTCATTATCACTGGAAGATGGAAACAGTTTCTGCATCTTATTGTTCTGTGTTGTTTTCATGGTCATTTTGGACAGAGAACTATAAAGTTACTCAATTGTTGTTAGGAAGCAGGTAATGATCTTTTAAAATGAAGCATAAATCCTGTGCACTACTGCTATACAAGAAATACCAAGATCAATGCGGTTTTTTTTTTATATAAAAAGGTAGAAGTTTATACCTCAAAGACTTTAAACGCTCACAAAAATACATCATTACAGCTTTACTATTACAAAATAGCTTCATGAGTACTCCAGGGGTTTCTGCTCTAGGTAAATGATCCTGACGCAACACAACAGCAAAAAAAAACAAAAAAAAAAGTTGTCACATAAGAAAAATCGATATTAAAACTATGTAATACTTTAAGTTTAAAAAAAAAAAACACTGCAAGCTGTGAAGCTGGTTAGCTGAGCTGCTCTTTGAAGTAAAGGAAAACTAGAGATGACAGTCTAGTATTGCCAACTTAGCAACTTTATTGCTCTATTTGGGGACTTTATGGACCCCTTTAGAAACATAAAAAAAAGAAGTTATAGACAAATTTTGCAACTTTACTCTAAGTTTTTGGAAAGTTTAGCAACTTCTTGTGAAAGCAGAAATCTTAGCGGTACAGTCTCACAACAAGAGTGTCTCCCTACCCCCCCAAAGCGCTGTCTCAGACACACAGACAGCTGCCTCGCCCTTAAAGCCCCACATGCAGTGAGAGCACAGACAGCAAGGCGAAAGACGACTCCATTTTCCCACGACTAATCTTCAACACATCTATAACGCTGCTGATGATTACAAAGCCTTTTTTTTCTGTGAAATTATTGCACTAAAATAATTACCTTATTGCCAAATAGATTTAATCCCTTTATTCAGCTCATAATACGTGTGCTTCTGATTAGAAAATTTCTTGTAAAATTAGATGTATGCAGCGTGGATTTAGGCAAGGTATAAATATTCATTAGTTAGTTCATAAAGGTTAACATATGTTGCACTTAACAACAATGATGTAGTTAATATGGTTTTGTTTTAAGATATGCAGTCTTGCCCTCCCCGATCCCTGTAGCCCATTACTAGATTCATTAGTTTTTTTCTCTAGGTCAGCAGTTCCCAAACTGTTTTAGCCGCACCCCCCCTTCTGTGTCCCAACCAGGATGACACAGTTACAGTTTCAAATTATTTTTTTTTCAAAGCAAATGTTTAATTACAGCTCTTTATTTTGTGAGGAATAAAATCTAACTGCTGTTACATTTTTTTTGTCTAGGGGTGCGCGCACCACACTTTGGGAACCTCTGCTCTAGCTCATCTGAAATGAATGGTAGAAATGTATACAGCTCCCCTGGGCAGTTCAAGATATGTTCAACAAAGGCAGAATGCTCTTAGTTTAATCTGAAAGACTTTCATACGGTTGTCTGCCACATGTAGCAGATGTTATTTAGACGGAAAAACTAAAAATTCACCTTTGACTAAGATCCTAACAGGTACATATGTTGATTATTTTCAACCAATATTGCAATGGCAATTTTAGCAAAATTGTCCTTTGCACTCAGCACAAGCATGTAGATAATTCACCCCAGGGTTTCAGTTTTTTCATGAACCTGTACTATCATGCGTGGATCTGCATGCTAGCTGCAACTTCTGCTGTCTGTTAGGGCAGCAAACCCACTTTAAGGGTATTACCACAACCTAAATGGATGAGGGAATAAATTAAGTGCACTTCTCTTGTTAAATGTAATGTGTATAAAATTGAGTCCCTCTTTGATTTGAAAATTGCACTTTGATAAATTGCGATTTTATTGCAAATGCCATTAATTGCCCAATATTAAGGCATCCTTCTAATCAGCTGTTTATGTGGAAATGAAAGCAAAGCTATGTATTTATCTTTTTTTCATTTAGGCACTAAAGGAAGACATTAATAAATAGATTTTTGCAGGTTTGATTTGACTTTAAGTAGCAAAGTATTTTAGTTGCATTATTTCTGATTATTTTTGTTTGTAATGAAACTCTACAGAACAATTTTAGTTATTTTTTTCACTCTAAATAACCCAAAATAAAATTACAATTTCTGTTACTTTTGTAATAAAATTGGGAACTCAGCATTGTAGACTGTTTAAACTGTCACTGAATCCATTGTTACACATCTACTCTGCAGTTGTTTGCACACCATCTTCCATTAACATTCCTCCTTGTAAGTAGAAATAAACCGATACATCTTCTGTCGCATATTAGCATTTTATTTTTATTTTACCAGCATTGGCCGCTGCTTGCATGTGTTCTCCAATTTATTAGTTCATTCAGCAGCCATACCCTGAGATCACATGACGCAAATGCATTGCTGCTCCCTCAGTTTGCTATCCATTGTTAATATATTAGGTTTGATTTGTTAATGTTTCTTTTTGTTAAAATTGAGACTGTTTAACATTTGTTATCATTGTGTTCAATTTTCATCATTTAAATCCTGGAATAAAAAACAAAGTCTGATTTCAGGAATTAATTAGACTGATCTGTATCGTTAAGAAATACTAATGACTTGTGACTTTTAGTCACATATTAAAGGGATGAATATTTTCAATAAAGTGTTTGAATCAAGTAATAAAAGAACAAAAAAGCATCGCCTTTAATCCATCTTGCTGAAATCAGCTCAAAATGGGGGCGGTGGGGTGGGGTTGATCAATTCAGTGGAGGATGATTCATGACAGCGTTTTGTTTTCAGATCAAAAGCTAATGAACCATCAATAAACACAGAGCATAAACAGATATTGAATGCCTTTCACTGCTCTGAACGAATCTGCAAACTTACAGCTAAAATGCTATGAATCAAAGCTTGTCTTTAAATATTTTTTAATTACACAGAGTCTAATTACCTTGTAGAAGGAGTCCATTGAGAGCAGAACCACCCAGGGAACATCAAGTGCTTCAATGATCTTATTGGCCACTGTGGTTTTTCCAGAGGCACTTCCTCCACACAGACCTGCAGAAGCATGAAACACAGCAGTGTCTAATTAATGAAGACAAATGTACATCTCCACTGCTATTAGAGAAATGCTAAACTAGTTTTTTTTTTTTAAAAAACAGGAGTGGGCTTAATTAGAAAAGAGGCAAAAAAGAAAGAAGATATGCTGCAGAAGAGACAAAAAATGTTTCACTTTAGTAAAAGATTATAAACAGCAAAGCTGGAACTTTGTGTGGGTATAGAGCCTCAAAGAAACAAACTTTTACCACCCAGAGTTTAAGACAACCGCAGTGATTCGTCATTTCTGGGACAGGGCCAGTACACCTTACCAGGTGGCATGGAGGCAGGAGGAAGGATGCCTTTTCTTGTCCAGCTCTACCTGTTAGTTGGCATATGTGTGCAGGAAGAAAATGGCCTACAGAGCCACTGGTTAGATATAAACTACTCTGATTGAAGCAGTGGAATGGGCCCTACGCTCTGATAACAACCATCCACAGTAAAAATGCCAACTGTGAGATGGAGGAGGAAATAAAATAATACATCACCAGTTTTTATCCGTTTTACAACAGTAGTGGAGATGTTTCAGAAACTCTTCTTCCTTTAGATTTAGAGGTTTCAGTGTCAAGCAGCAGAGAAAACTGCTGCAATAAATGAAATTAAATATCACTTTTCCTTTCAGTAACTGTATTATTCCTTGTATTGAGCAGGTAAGTAACACAATTTGCCAAAAGAATAATAAGATTTACATTTAGAAAAAAGCCCAACTCCATTCTCATATTTATTAGTCAACCTTTCATTCCCCGTAAATAACAGTAGATAATGTAAGCCTAAGTTAGAGGGTTTTAACTAGTCTGCAGCTATAAATGGGTCATCTTTCAGGTATGTTTTATAAGGATAAAATGTGCGTGTTAATGTGAAAGATGTGCATTGAGCTAAATTTAAAGACTGTAAGTTGCTCCCTTAACAACCAAACAAAATGCCTGTGTAAATTTTCAGTCATCGGGGTTATATCAACCACAAAACAGGCCTAAAGTGGAAGGCAACCAAACTTTTCAACACGCTTAGGAAGATGAAACTTCATGTGTTGCACACTTCATGATGAATCAGTGTGGGATTTTGCAGGTTCTTTTATTTGATGATCACCGTTAACAACAAGAGCAACAGTGAGCGCCTCCGCTTACCAGCCGTTACTTCACTCAACCGCCGCTGCCTTGCTGAGTCAGCAGTGCTCACCGCGCTCCACACGCCAACTGGTGGCAGACTGCCGCAACTGCAGCCCCATGCACCCCAGCCCGAGTAGAAGTGCAGCTCAAGAGCAAACAGTCTCCAAATAAAGCAAGAAAAAGGTGAAGGGGGTGTAATTATTTCCCATGTTCATTCAGTCACATATGCTTCATACTCAAGCTACAGATTGCTCGAGTGGAAGCCAATAGAATTGACAAAGACTCCTGGATAATTGTTGAAACGTCTTAAAAAAACAGAGCGGAAGTCTGGTTGCCTTCAAATTTTAGCCTGTTTTTCCAGTAACAAAACTAAATCTACTTTAACAAAAAAAATAAAAACACAATTACAGAGCCTTGCAGAAGTACTGAAAATATGGGATTCATCTCTAAACTGAAGAATGGTTTATTAAGCTTCTGTGTCGACTATTTCCTCTCTTTAGACATTCTATTGGATATTTCACATCTTATTCATCCTCTGTAGAGAGTGTGTTAGGATTTCCTTTAGTTTTTGTTTAAGTACTCGCTGCACTGTATGAAATCTTGTGGTCTGGTAATACAAGCACAGCAGTGAAAATGAATAAATCAGCTTCGGAAATCCGAATCGATACCCAAACATGTTGGAATGTTTCAAGTACGTCTCCTTAATTATAAAGAAAATACAAAGTGAAGAAGTGCAAAGTACTGTGTATTAGGGTCGACGTTTTAAAGCAGTATTAATATAACTTTATTTCTTTCCTATGTTTTCACACTGTTAAACCACAGATGATCATAATCGACTTCAAGAAAATGTTTTAGAAACCTTCTAACAAACCAACTCTGGTTAATTTGGTTTGCCGTTTTGATATCTGTAGAAATCTTTGTGACTCTTCTAATTCCAGTAAATCAGAAAGCAGCTCATGGGAAATAGAAAAGGTCACTTTGAAAGATGAGGAACACAACGATTAGAATGCATATAGCAGCGCTGGAAGAGGACTAGCTCGTACCTTCCTAGATGTGTCAGGAGAGCAAAGGGTTCAAAACCCCGTGATAAACAGTCAGCACGTTTTAACATCTGATTTATCCACTCTCTTATCACCACTTGTAAATGGAAAGGAAATAAACATCCAACTTCCTGTGGATTGATGAACCAACACATTTTGAGTCAGACTAGAAAGACAGTGAAGGTAACTTTGAACATTTTTATGACAGAACAGAGGATTGCTTACAAACTAGCATGCTGAAATCTGTTAGAACACGTCATTTTCGATGGGTCTACTTGCAGGGCTGCACAGGAAGAATCTGAAAAACATTTTGATTCACTTCATTTTTTTTCTCATTTCATGTTTCAAACGCAAACTTCTATGCATCTTGTTGCCATTTGCGAAATTGAAATAAAATGACTTTTGCTGTTTTAAAGAAAAACGCATGGTTAATGCAAATAAAAAAATCTGCTATTCACTTAAATCAGCACTCTTAAAAGTCATTTTTTGGTGGAACAACCCTTTTCTGCAAAGAAAGCTCAACAGTCTTTTTTAATATGCATCTACCAGATATTCTTTAACAAACTTACCCTGCAAGAAGTTGAAACTCACCCCAGTCTTAGCCTACATTGACACAGCAGATATTTTGTTTATATAGCAGTCTGCTACTGTTAGCACTGGCTAGTGCAGGGTTCAACTAACTACCAAAATCTCAATCTGGTCTGTTGGAGCAGATAGGAAAGAGAACATTGCATAGTCAGTGTAGTGCAGAGACAGAATTGTGTTAACATAAGTGTCTGGGAATAGCCTATTCTGTTATATATTTACAAAGCCATAGTACATAGTTAGACTAACACAAAACGTTTTTAGAACCAAAGTAAACTCCAAAGGGGTGCATTTTACATATAAAACCAACATTTTACTGTCTGTGCACGTTGCCCATGCACTTAAACATGTTGGTATGATAAGACATGGACTGCATGACGTTGCAGGGAGTAGCACTGTTTCCTTACAGCAAGAAGTTTCTGGGTTTGATTCGGGGCCTGGGGTCTGATGGAATCAGCATATGATGATAAGACATTACTGGCTCGAGCCTGATCGAGATAAAACGCTGTGTCCTTAGATCAAGGACGATCTGATGCGCATTGTAGAGTGTATATATATATATATATTTGTGTGTGTGTGTCTGATTAAGGTTACTTTAGAAATTATTGTTTCAGTATTTGTCTATTTACTATAGCGCATCCATTTTATGAGGTTTTTGTCATCCAAAATGTTTTGGGTTTTTTTTAAATGTTTCTTTTTATAAAGATAAAAGGACAAAACAATAATTGATTTAATATTTTTCTTGTTAGTGTTATTTTTTTTTTCTTCTTGCCAGTTCCACTCTTGTTTTTTTTCCTGTACATTTTTTTTCACTGCTATAAAAAATAAAAACAGCATTATTTGTTTGCTTATCTTACTGGTATTTGATGTAATTCCTATTTCTTGACTCAGATGATTTTTTTACTAAAACAGGCAAAAATAATACGTAAAATTATTTTTTTTGTTCCCTCATTTTATTTTTTTTTCATTCAGTTTTTTTTTGGTTAACTTTAAAAACAGCAGCATTTGTTTGGTCTTTTGTGTGATCAATATTTGATTTTCTTTTCCATTTCTTCTTCAAGATCATTTTTAAGCAAAGAAAACCAAATAATATTTTTTAGATATTTTCTTAGTATTTTTTTTATTATTTTGTTATTCATCAGTATTTTGTTTGCTTACTTTAAAAAGAGCATTCTTTTTGTTTATTTACTTTCCTTTTATCATATCTTGAATCTTTTTTAAATAGCATTTTCATTTTTTTAATATTTTCTATCGGTGCATTCGTTTGTTTACCTTCAAAAAAAACATTCTTTTTTGGTATATTTAATTTCTTGCCCACATTTCTTGAACTTGGTAGTTTTCTTTAAAGGAAAAATAAGTCCCTTGACAACACATGGCTTTTTGGAGCTCCAAAACTCTTATCAGGATACTGAGAATAAAATGTTTTTGCCGTGCTCAGGTCCTGGAGTCTCTGCAAAATAAATATTTTCATGGACAGTCCATGGCTGTTTGGAGAAGACGGGCGTAAAGTGGAGTTGCCAAAGAACATTTTTTTCAT
>JAUZNJ010108170.1:0-20399 GCA_034780135.1 Jordanella pulchra | reverse complement strand
ATTGGCCGCAAAAGGAGGCCCTACACCATACTAATAAGTTATTGTGGTCTAAAACCAGGTGTTTCAGTTTCATTGTCATAAAATATATTATTAGGAAAACAAAGCTGCTCTTTTTGGTATTTTTACCTTCAGATTAAATGTTTCAATCACAAACTTTATTTGTATTAATGCTTCTTCAGCATAGACTAGGGATGGACAATGATTCACTATAATATGTTTTAATATGATTAGATTCAATAATGATGACATGACGTTTGCAATATTTCAATGCTTTTCACAGTCTATAATTGTTGAATTTGTCACTGACTGATGTTCTTGGTTTTATGCAGTTTAAAGTGTTTTGTTTTTTAAAGCAGATATTTTTAAAAATCCTATATTGGAGAAGTTTTATAAACAAGACAAAAAATAATTGTCAGACTTTTGCACAGAGATCCGCGTGGGCATTCTTTCTGAAGCTTTTATTTTTTTATATCAAATTGTCCGAAATTAAGAAAGATATAGATGTATTGATATTGATAGATTTGTCAGTAGTTTTTTTTTCTTTTTCTTGCTATGAACTGGAACTTGTTTAACAACAGAAATGTCTAGATTAAGTTTTTGTCTGTCCAGAAGCAATTTGGTGAGCCCAGTTTATAAAAGTATGCTAATGTGTTTAGTTTAGTTCAAGTTCATAAGTTTATACATTTAAGATGTGTAGACTTGACATATTTACCATTTATTCACCACTAGATGGCCCCAGTGAGAAGTTGAGGCTATGAAAAATTAACCATTTTGCAATACATTTGCTAAACAGCTTAATCAAGACTCTTTCATCCGGAATAATCCTTGGATTTGATGGTAACTAAGCTGTGAAGACACGGAAAATAATTATTTGTTATCATTTCTTTATCCTTGCAGTCTGTTGTAGATTTGATCATGGAAGGAACCTCTAAAAGTAACGCTGCTGCTGCCGCTGAGCCGACCGTTGCTGCTCAGGTTCCCTTTCTCCACCTGTGCACAACTTTAGAGAAAATCCAGAAGTCCAAACTCCGTCCAGATAAATCCAGGATCCTTGGGGATTTCATTAAATCATGGCGGGAATTTCATGCTGCACTCCACAAGGATAACCCAAAAACCACAGACTCCTTCTACCCTGCTATGCGCCTTATTGTGCCCCCCTTTGAACGTGAGAGAATGGCTTACGGCATCAAAGAGAGCATGCTGGCTAAGCTCTACATTGATGTTTTAGGACTCCCAAAGAATGGCCCAGAAGCCGGGAAGCTGCTGAACTACCGCGCTCCGACCACATCCCAAGGAGAGGCTGGGGACTTTGCAGGTATGGCGTACTTTGTGCTAAGGAAACGATGTACCAGCCAAGGAAACCTCAGTATCAAAGAGGTTAATGACTTTCTAGACTCGGTGGCTATCAACAATGCCAGCAAGCAGAAGGATCTGGTGAAAAAGAGCCTACTGCATCTCATCACTCAAAGTTCTGCTCTTGAGCAAAAGTGGCTCATTAGAATGATTCTGAAAGACATGAAGCTTGGAGTTAGCAAAGAAACCGTCCTCCAGGTCTTCCATCCGGATGCCGCGGAGCTCTACAACGTCAACACCGACTTAAAGAAAGTGTGCCAGCAGCTGCATAACCCTTCTGTGTCTTTAAGCGAAGTCTCGATTGAACTCTTCTCTGCTTTCAAGCCCATGCTGGCAGCTGTGGCTAACATCCGCAACATAGAGAAGCAGATGGGCAACAGCCCCTTTTTTATCGAGACGAAGCTGGATGGGGAGCGGATCCAGCTACATAAGGACGGAGACGTGTACAAGTACTTCAGCCGTAACGCTTTCGAGTACACGCAGCAGTTCGGAGGATCGCCGCTCGAGGGGTCGCTTACTCCTTACATCCACAACGTCTTCAAAAGCAACATCGTCAACTGCATCCTGGACGGCGAGATGATGGCGTACAACCCGACGGCAGAGACCTTCATGCAGAAAGGGAGCAAATTTGACATTAAGAGACTGATGGACGACTCCGAGCTGCAGACGTGCTTCTGCGTGTTCGACGTGTTGCTGGTCAATGACCAAAAGCTCGGTAAAGTACCCCTGAAGAAGCGGTATGAGACCCTTCAGACCATTTTCACCCCCGTCAAGGGGCGGATACATGTAGTGCCGAAGACGGAAGTCCGAACCATGCAAGAGGTGGTTGGTGCTCTCAATGACGCTATTGACAACAGGGAGGAAGGGATCATGGTGAAGGACCCTCTGTCCATCTATAAACCTGATAAAAGAGGCGAGGGTTGGCTGAAGATAAAGCCGGAGTACATGGACGGCTTAATGGACGAGCTCGACCTGCTGATTGTCGGTGGTTATTGGGGGAAAGGAAAACGAGGAGGGATGATGTCCCACTTTCTGTGTGCTGTAGCTGAAGCGCCAAAACCTGGTGAGAAACCATCCGTCTTCCACTCCTTCTGCCGCATTGGCTCAGGTTACACTATGAAAGAGTTGTACGACCTGGGGTTAAAGCTCGCAAAGCACTGGAAAGTCTACCGTAAGAACGACCCGCCGGCGTCCATCCTCTGTGGAGCAGAGAAACCAGAGGTGTACATCGAACCCTGCAACTCCGTCATCATCCAGGTCAAAGCGGCCGAGATCGTTGGCAGCGACATGTACAAGACCAACTGCACTCTGCGCTTCCCCAGGATCGAAAAGATCCGCGAGGACAAAGAGTGGCACCAGTGCATGACCCTGGCAGAGCTGGATCAGTTCCGCAGCAAGGCATCCGGGAAGTTGGCCTCGCGGCACCTCCGCATCGACGACGACGGCGAACCGCAGAAGAAGAAGAGGAAGGCACCCGTCAAACCTAAGAAGGTGATTGGCGTCGTCGACCACTTCAAGCCCCAGGACCTGTCCGGGGTTTCCAAGGAGACGGATATGTTCGAGGATGTGGAGTTCTGCATCCTGAACGGCACTGAGGATCACCCAAAGTCCGAGCTGGAGAAGGGCGTGGCCAGGTAACGGCGCATGTTAAAGTACTTCCTGTTTAGACTGAAGATCTGCTGCTGCTTGTATCTTGGAAAGGTCTTAGTTTGACCTCATTGGAGGATGCTTGGTTCCTGCTCCAACAACTAACCAAATGTTCCTTCCTTCCTTCCTTGTTCTCTTTTCTGCTTCCTGCCTTTCTTCCTTTCCTTAACTCCTTATTCTCCTTCCTTACTTTTATTGATTCCTCTTTTTCCCCTCTAACCTCCAGTGTCTTTTCCTCTCGCCGTCCTTCTATGTTTTCTTCTGCACTTTCTTTCTTACCTCCTTCAGACCTTTGTTTTCCTTCCTCCCTGCTTTCTTTCACCTTGGCCCACCTTCATCCTCCCCCTTCATCCATATTTTTTCCTTTTTTTTTTATCTCTTTTTCACTGTCCTTAACTCTTTTTTTCTTTTTTCCTTTTGTTTTTCTAACTCCCCTCCACCCTTCTGTTGTTGCGTTTTTCTTCCTTTCCTTCTTTTTCTTCCTCTCTTCCTCTCCTGTGTCCTGACTCTCTCCTTGTGTTTAAAAATGAAAGTAAAAATAACTGAGAACTGTGGACATAAAGAAACTGTCAAACCCTTATTGAAGTAATTTTCTATGGTCTGCTATATAAAAAAATTAAAGCCATTATTATGTAACATTTTTAGCAGAATTTCACTATCAGGTTTTGGTTTGATCTGGCACCTTTGTGTTTCATTTTTTATTAGTCGGCTGAATTAAACCAGGATAAGAGCCAAAAATTGAACAAGGGTTTCGGATAATTCAGTTAAATGCAATAATTAATGACATTATATAATTTTTATAACTCTTTATCTTCTTTTACACCCTGGAAAGGGATGGACTAGCAAAGCAACCGTCACAAAGTCTCCTCCCTCTTCCTCTGCAAGAAGAAACGTGTTTCCACTTGTTCTGAATCACATAAATATATTTTTTACATACTTCATAAGTTGATCATTCATGCTGTCGTCGTCCTGTCAGGTGTGGAGGTATCGTGGTTCAGAACCCAGGACGGGACACCTACTGCGTGGTGGCTGGGGTGGAGAACATGCGCGTGAAGAACCTGATTTCATCGAATCAGCACGACGTGGTTTGGGCCTCCTGGCTTCTGGAGTGCCTGGACCAGAAGGAAGTGGTGCCATGGCAACCCCGCCACATGATCCACATGTCTCCCTCCACCCGGGAACATTTCGCCAAGGAGTACGACAGCTACGGCGACAGCTACTTTGTGGAAACGGACGAGCAGCAGCTGCGGGAGGTATTCGGCAGGATCAGCAGGGGGGAGGCGGCGGCCATCAGCGTGGCGCAGGTGGAGGAGCGCTACGGCTGGGAGGACCTCCCCACGAGCATGTTCAGACCATTCACCGTTTACTTAGATATGTTTGCTGACATCGGAGATCCAGAAAGCGCCATAGCGGCTACCAGTCTGGACATCAGGGCACTGGAGGTTCGGTACCACGGAGGGACGGTGGTGCAGACGTTGGTGGAAGGAGTTTCATACGTGGTTGTTGAGAACGAGGCGAGAATTCTGGAGCTGAGGAATCTGAGACGCTCCTTTAGGAAAAAGTTTAAGATCGTAAAAGACTCCTGGGTGACGGACTCGATCAAAGCAGGCTATCTGATGGCTGATGCTGATTACTTAGTGTGAGGTTTTCCCGACAATAAGCAGAGTTTACGTTTCAGCAACAAATTTTAAATTATTTCTGCTTTCATTTACAAATAAATGTGAAATATTAAATATCTATAAATGTGCTTCTCAGGGTTTTAATGCAACACCTTTTAGGTTCGTCTGTTTTTAATGAAGATGGTATTGTCTGATTTTAATTTCTTTATTGACAGGATTTTTTCTCCGGCGTTTTAATTTCTTGTTCTTTTTTTTGTGTGCGGTGAAAAATATGTATTTTTTAACTAAACAAATACAGTAGTAGATCCCAGGTTAATTAGAGTAACACGTTGGTGGCTGAATCATGCTGTGGGGACGAACTCTAAAGAGCTTTACCGCTTTATTTTACAGATCTGTAACCAAATGCACTGAAGATTTAAATTTCAAATAAAAATGTGAAATTTGTTTATTCATACAATGTTGAGCAAATGTGTGCATAATGCTTTTTAAATTGTTAACCATAGGACCATGTTTATTTTGTCTGAATATAATGTTTGCTCAACTATGATGCTTTTGGCATGCTTTTGAATTAGGTTGTACATTCATTCAGTCTGCAGCGGGAATAAACTAAACACTCACTTCTTATCCACTGGAAGGAAAAACAGTTCAGACTTCAACACTTTATCATGATGTTAAATCTAAGTGATGGTTTTGTATTTTTAATATTTTTTTGTTAGGTTGGTTGGTCTGTTAAACCGAGATCACAAAGATTGAATGAGCTCTAATGTTATTTTGTCAACAGGTAATAAAATGTGTTTCTTTAAACAGATTTTCTAAAGCTTAATAAATAAATAAAAATATTCAAGCATTTAGCAATCTAATAAAGTTTCTTACTTAAATGATTGACTTTCTGACATTTGGTATAAAGTTTTCTACAGAAGAAGCAACTAAAAGCACTTCTTTTATTTAAAATAGGAGCCCTAGTTTGTGTAAGATCTTATATATGTAGCATTAGCTTTGCTGCAACCTAAACTCCAGATTTTAGTTCAAAATGTGCAAAAACAATTTGTGCCCACCGTTTAGTATGGTGGAGGATCTATGATGCTGTGGGATGTTTGGATTATTTGGATGTTTTTAAAGGTGAATATTTTTATCTAACAAGCCCAAATCATCACTCCTCCACCACCGTACCTAAGAGCATGAGTTGTTTGTGTTTATAGGCGGGGCTTGATTTACTTCCCTATAGCCAGAAATCTCTGCTTTAGTCTTATCATTTAATTAATTTTGTTGTGGAAATTCAGTGTTTCAGTTTTCCAGACTAAGCCAAGCCATGCTTGGTTCGTCTCTGTCTAGATGTCGTCCTTTAAGTAGCTCCTGGTACTGGCTTTTGCTTTGGCCCTCAGGTGCGCTCTTTAGTTGACAAGAAGAGGCCATAAACCACCACAGGCGAGAACTGAAACCAGCTCAGCTGAGAGGGGGCACACACCTTCGAAGGAGGTTTGTTTCTTCATAAATGTCACCGGCGCATCTTGGGACTGAGTTATATGTTCTAACCTTCATCTGCATCGCCTCTTGAGTGCAGGTAAGCTGGCTGTGATGGCCCTGAGGACGGCTGTGTGTAAATGCCGCATGAATACATTTGAGTGCCTGTTTTTTTTACAATGACTGGAAAAGTAACATTGTTATAATTCAGACGTATTTAAGTACTTTAAAATGAAAGAAGCTTATAGGTTTAAAGGAAATATTTGGAGCTGATGAAATATGAGGCCCAGTAAGCACTCTGTAATCCATCGCCCACTCTGGACTATTTCTAGGTGATCCAGAGTGAGCGTTTTGAGTGACAACCTTTAATTAGAGGTACTCAACCAGTGCTTATTCCTGCATAGTGTTGCAAGTGTGAAGCTACTTGGAAAGTAGAACTACCATGGAGCGGATCAGCAGTCCAGAGGATTTGGGCTTTGCAGAAACACTCCCAAAAAGTTAAAGCTATGAACATTTTACTTTAATTTTGATTCAATATTTCTTTAAGACTTTGAGCTGAATAGCATTTTTTTTTTCTTGCAGAGTATCAGGTTATTACATTTGGTAAGAAAAATGAGCCAGCTGAGCACCAACCTGTGCAGCTGCTGTTAAGACAGCCTCCGTATGCTGCTGGTACATTACAAAATAAAACTCCTCCTCAAAGCTGAATATTTCTCTGTGCTTTGTTTTTGTTGTTTTTTTTTTCACCCGCTCGGTTTTATGTTGCTCGTCGTTTTTTTCTTTTTCTCGTTAACTTTCTCCCCCGTGGATCTGAACGGCGGATCACATTTGTAACAGCGTTTAATTGCGAAGTTTAAAGCTCACCTCTTTGTGGGAACATTTTAGCGCAGTCGCTCTGGCTTGATGCGCCCTTGAACGACGGATGAAGCGACTGCTGTGCGCGCGCATAACGTCAGAGTTGGAGAAGCTTCATCAGGTTCACGAGATTATGGGGAGAACACCGGATATTAGGAGGCAAGACCTTCAAAA
Organism: Jordanella pulchra; assembly: GCA_034780135.1. Taxonomy (NCBI): domain Eukaryota; kingdom Metazoa; phylum Chordata; class Actinopteri; order Cyprinodontiformes; family Cyprinodontidae; genus Jordanella; species Jordanella pulchra. Next base: position 13,290 of record JAUZNJ010108170.1, on the reverse strand, counting down.
TAAAACGAAAAGACGCATTAAAAGCACAGGTTCTCCTCACATGTCCAATATGAAATTTTACTCAACTGTAAAGCATTAGAGAAATATCCAGTTGGTATATTACATCGCGCTTTATATGTCATCATTAGCTTATCTATAGCCTGTCATAGTGGAGGCCCTAAAACCGAGTGATGTAGGTAATGGTGCATACAAATATCCTTAAAAATTAGAATATCCACTTTCCCTCACAGTTGAACTTTTCATTCATATACTGTTTTACAGTTTAAAGTCTCTTTAATGGTTTTCTTCATCTGTAAGGAGCATCAATACATTCCTCCCTATTTCTTTTTCTTTAAATTACGTTTATCATTGGCTAATAAAACATTAAAATACAAAAATATACATTTCATGTTATTAGGATAAACTTAAATATTTATCTGCCAAAAACATTAGAATTACATAATTAGTTTTAATTAACAACGAATAATAAATGCTTTTATGTTGAAATTATGCATCGGCTCCAGGGCAAATGATGCAAATGAACGTGTTTTTTTGTGTTATATTTCAGAAGCGCAGTTAAAGGGTTTTATATATAGTTTTAATGCTCATAATCAATTATAACATAAATATCCCTTGTGTTTAAATTTTTGAAAATCCTTGTCTTTGGCAATGTACCGAAACTCTTTAATATTTCCATGCACAATTAACCTTTTTATGTTTGTTATGTCTTCATTTAGATGATATAAAGCATCATACTATTCAGATGCTGGATACAGAGTAGAGGTTGCAAACAATTCGGAATTACAATGTTATGAAAGTATGCTGTAATGTTGTAATGTAATGAAAGTCAATTATTTACATATACACTGAATAATAAACTTTTTTAGACTTTAAAATCAAAGCTAACGCATAAGGGATTCAAAATAATAAACCAATGTTTGATATGTTTAATAAAAATACTGAGCACAAGTTGATAAAAGCTGCGACTTGCTTTTTCATTTTCAAAACAGTTTTTTAGTGTTAGTAGAACACAATAAATCTAAAGGTTGTATAGAAACTCGTTTGCAGAGTAAGGACACCGTTTGTAGCTCCAAAACATGAAAAACAAGGCACGGTGAACTTGTAAGATCTTGTTTTGAAAATTTCAACCGGAAATAATGCCACGTTTCGTTTCGGAATTGACGCAGGCTGCTGCAAACACACACCGTCTCTTGGCGGACATGGCGGCAACTTGATGAAGACGGCGAGGGCTTGAAAAAGGAGGAAAAAAGGCGTCTGTAGCAGGTGGGAGCTAGGCCTCATCCGCTGACACAAAAAGGCAACAGTCCTTCGCCATGTTGGAAGACGATAGCGCCCTTGTCCGCGCACGACCGAGGCCGGGGAAGACGTAAGCGCGTCGGTGAGTGTTTCTAAAAGCAGAGTCGCGGCTACGCAGAGGAGCGGAGCGGCGCCGCGCGGCAGCTCGGGGCGGACGGGAGGACAGCTATGGAGGATGCGGCCCGCGGTCGCAGGAGTCTGATTTCCCACCCGGCCCACGCTCATTTGGATGGGAATTACCGCTGATCGCCACGGAAAGCCGGGACAACCCACTGACCGACTCTTGAGGGGAGGAAAACGCGATCGGCTCCCGACGTCCATGACTGTTGCGGCAGAGGAGCCCCCACGGTGGAGTCGGCCGGTTCCCAAAATATGACCAGGGGTGCTGGGACGTGTTGGCAGCAAGAAGACGACGACGGCTTCCAAATCTGGCTAGAGCCCCCCCGCGACCACCAAAAGCCATTCACCGACTCCGAGAGGGCGCAGAGATGGCGACTGTCCTTGGCATCTCTCCTGTTCCTCACCGTCCTCCTCTCTGATCGTCTGTGGTTCTGCGCCGAGGCCAGGCTGGTCCGAACCCCGGACAAGTTCGCATCCTCGCACCTCCACTCCCCCCACACCCACTCGGCGCACATTAGCCTCACAGAGAACCCCCACGCTATTTTTCTAGGAAACTCCACCAAACATCTGTGGCGCCTCGAAACTCGCCACCGGGACAGTTCGTCGGGCGACTGCTTCGCTTTCGCGGATGCGGACGACCTGTGCCGGGGCCTCTCCGATAAACAGGGGCCACGGGTCGCTAACATGAGCGACTTGTTTCTGTCCTTTTGTAACTCCTACTCCCTGCTGGATCTGTTCGAGGGCTCGGTGAGCCCGGACAACCTGAACTGCAGCGTCCAGGCGCTGGAGGAGGGCGACACGACGCGATGCAGCGAGTGCGTCCAGGCGTACCAGCGCTACGACCAGCACGCCCAGGAGAAATACGAGGACTTTGAGCTCCTGACTCAGAAATACGAGCCAGGGGCTTATTCGGTGAGGACGTGCATGGAGCAGTGCAAGGTAGGTGGAGGGAGGGGATGGAGGAAGGGGGGGGGTGATGGGGTGGCCATCTGTTGATTTGGGCCCGGATAGATGCCAGTTTTGGTCCTCCTGCTCCTGTCGCCATGGAGACGGATGTGAGATCCAAGGAGACTCCCGGTCTCATTCATCTCTTCATTGTATGTAGGCCCCATGCTAATGTGCAGATCGAGGCCCCTTTAGTGACTCCCCCCTTTTTTTGCGCATAAGCTACCATCGATTTGCGCGATAAGAGCTGCCTCAGCCTATATAGAACATCGCCTTTACAATAAGGCTGATAGCTTCTGCAAACATCCACTCTGAGCCGTGCGTGTGTTGTCGCAGTCCGACAGGTGTTCACCGCGGCCGCCCTACTCCACATCGAGTGCAGTTTCATTAAAGTCAAGAGGTGGTTTCCCTGGCTAATGTGCCGGAAGTCGTTTTTATGTGTGTTTGCACATCAGCAGGCTGCCCGTCTCCTCTGGGCTTGTTTGATTTGCCTACAGCTCTGTTCAGCACCACGGACAGCGCCAGGCTGCTGCTGCTGAATGGCGCTAACCAGGTTCCATTCACAGAAAGAAGCCCTGGCCAATCCCGGATGGCCTCCATTCACCCAACTGGTAACAGACAGACTACATAGCTGCAAAAAAACAAACAACAACAACAACAAAAAAAAAAACAACAAAAAAATTCCAAATGAATAAAAAAGAAAATATTATGTATTTAAATTTCAGTTGAACTTTGTGTGCAGTTTGCCTTTCTAGGAAACACTGTTTTCCATTTTATCTTGTTATCTTTCATTTATTTTATTCGGATCTTATGTGTTAGCTAACATGGCACAGTGGATGATTGTGAAGTAGAAAGGAAATGATTTGCTGTTCTTATAGTGAAATATGGCAGTGGTAGTAGAATTATGCCTTTTTTGAATGACATTTGAAAAGTGTGGCATGCATTTGTATGTAGACCATTCAAATTGATACTTTCAAGAGCGTAATTTCACAAAAGTCACTGCTATATGTCTTTTGAAGTATGATTATCATTTTTGCACATCTAATACCTAAAATTATAAAGTGAACTATAACAAATTCTGTCACCTTACCAGATATCCTTAAGTGCAGCGAGTTCTGGGCTTTGATTGGGCCATTTTATTACATAAATCTAATCCATTTCATTGCAGTTCTGGCTGGATGTCTCCAGTCCAGATGGACTCATTCTCATTCTCATCATTTTTCAAGCCTCCAGTATATTTTCTCCCTTGTATTTATCTCCATCCGTCCTGAAGAGCATCCAAACTCTCTAAAGCCCTTCCAGAGTTCACGATTACCAGTCATATTAAATCCCAAGGAAATAAAATTGAGTTTTTTGTGGTTACATGACTAAAGTTTTATAGGAGCTTTGTGTTTTTTTCTCCATCATATTCTCTGTTTCTGAGCTGAACACTAATCCCCCGAACATAAATTCATGTTTTTATCCTCCAACAAACTCAGATCTGTTCTCTATGCTCACCCTTTGGCATTTGTAGGGAAAACAGTCATTTAGTCACGCTGCTAATTTCTTTAACAGTGACCATTATCCTTCACCTTCCTTGATTATAGGTTTTCTTTGGGCCTTTATGCGTTGCAGAAAGAGCAGCATGACTCAAGCGATAATGTGGAGCTCTGGTGGAGTTAATGGCTACCTGCCTCGGTGAGGGTTAACAGTTTAAGTCGGCTCAGACGGATTTGTGCGGCTTCCCCGTATGATCAGAGCTCCTAGCGAGCCGCATAGTGTGAAAACATTAAAGAAATCGAGCTGCGCCTTATTGTATCGCTCATAGGAAATGTTTACTGGGGGGGGGTGATCTCTGACATTTGGAGTCTGTCTGTTTTGCTGAGCTGGAGCATCTCTGCTGGTCCGCAGGTGGTGCTTTGATTCCTCTAGCCTGAGGTGAAACATCACACGGCAAACACGGCCATCGTTGCTGGTCCTCACAATGGGATCCTCCATCATCTGGCTTGTTGGAAGCCCGCCACTCATTCATTCATGCTGTCAGAACGTTCAGAAAACCAGAACTGAAGCACTAAGCAGAAGTGTTTCCCAGCACACTACATCAGAAGGCAATGAATTTTTCTGACATTAACACAGCCTGCTATCGCCAGGCCTTTTCAAATGAAGCCTTACTCCACTTGCAAAGATGTAAGATCCCTTATAGATAAAACTGACATAATATCCTACACATGAATATGGTATCAGGGCTTTCTGAGGCGCAAACTTGGGCTCACAAAGAAACACTCATCACAAAGGCTCATACTGAGTGCTTTCATTTGATCCCGACGCCTAAAATCAGCTCAGTGTGTCTTACACTTTTTTTTTTTCATTCATTTTCATGCATTTTGTCACATCTCACATAGCTGCAAAATTGAAATAAATAATAAGTTTCTTTTTAATTAACAAAACGAATCTGAAAAGTATGCTGTTCATTTGTCATAAGCCCCATTACTACAATACCCCTAAATAAAGTAAATAAAATGATCCTAATAGATTTATGGTGTCTGCTATTGTATAATTTAATCTTACTGTAAATTCAGCTGTGTAGTGAAGGTTCCAGAGGTTTGTTAAAGGACATCAATGAACAAACAGCATCATCAACTCCAAGGAACGCTTTAGAAGTGTCTGGAATAAAATTAAATCTTAAAAGTTTAAGCTTATTGGTTAAAATAATTAACTTAGTTGGAAATCAGTGAGACTCTCTGCTTGCTGGATGTATTTTTAGTCTTGATGTATTCATTTCCTGCTGCCTGGGGCCCTTATTCACTGAAGTTGTGTTTGAAGACAGAAAAACAGCTTTTAGAAATGCGTTTACTGCGATAACTACCCACGGTCACTTGGACCAAGAGTTGATCTTGATTTCTTCAAGCTACAAGCTCATTTGAAACCGTTTGCAAAACAAGTGAATCTGTTCCGGATACCTCTTGAACCTCGAGAGGTGCTCCAGGTACATCCCACCAGGAGGAGGTCCAGAGGACGTCCCAGGACACGATGAAGGGACTATGCTTCCCTCTGAGGAGCTGAAGGAAAGATAGGGAAGTCTGGGAGTCTCTCCTTAGACCGGAAGACTACCAGTATAAAAAGAGTGATTTAAATAACTATTTACCACTTATACTCAAAGTCATGGTAAAGTCATGGTGAAATAAAAAAAACAAAACAGAAACTAGATGGAAATAAACACCGGTTGATAATATTGATCCAGTTTTACCAATATGTATCAAAAAGACCAACTTTGGCCGATATCAGCGTTAATGTAGATATATCATGCATCCCTACTTTGAACCATATATATGTAAAGGTGTACATTTGTTAACCCAAATTTACCATCAATGACCTTAAGTAATTGTTACCATCAATCTTTACTTAGTTACAGATGAATATCCAAACAATTTAGCGCGCAAATAAAAGGGAAAAACTCAAAAGTTTAAATTTTGAATGGAGTTACGTATTAATCTCTCCAGGAATGCACCAGCACTCCTAATCCCCTTTCACATTTCAGAAGATCTCAGCCCTATTTATTTAGTTGCAAATTTCTATTTTAGCCACAAGATGTCAATGTAGCACATTAAATTGGTTGTTTTGTTTTTATTTTTTTAGCAAAAAAAAAAAACAAAAAACAGATTGGCTAAAGTGCAAAGTAACATTAAGTTTAAAGGCACAGATCATGTCCCTTCTTCTAAGCGGTTTTGCTTTAGAATGTTAAGTGAGTGAATTTGTTGAAATCAGAGCTCAAAAAAGTTGGATAACAGTCTGAGAAAGGACTGTAGGTGCAGGAACTCCCCCAGCTGTCTCTTGGCAACCCCCACAGAGTAGCCAGGCACCGTTACTGTCAAAATGTCTACGTAGGACGGGAAAATTGCAGTTCACTCAACAGTCTGCCTTGTTTGTTGTAATTACTGTAATAATAATGATCTAAAACAATGCAACAAAAAAGTCACCTTTTTTTAATCAAATAAAATCCACTTGTCTTCGGGAAAGACCCCCCAACTACTCCGACAGCCCTATTTTTCATTTTGGATCTCTCTGGGATGAAAATGTCTCAGCGCGCTCCCGCCATTATCTCCGCACGAGACCAAAATATCTGCACTTCTTCATAACTCATAATCATTTGACAAGAATAATGAACTTGCAGTGCAGGTGTCTGCACCCCAGATCCTCCCTAGTAATTTTACACATTTGTGGATTTGAAAGGCACCTGCATGACTAAGTAATCACAGAGTTGGTGGATCTCAACAGTTCTCATCTGCTGCTTCTCTTAAAATCTCTTTTTTTTTCTCGTCTGTTCTGCTATATCAGTACTCCAAGCCCTCTGCCCCTTACACCCTTTATGTCAATCTGAAAGACTGATCTTAGCTGGCAATGTGTCTAAGTGAGAAGGAAGACACAAGCCATGGCGCCCTACCTATAGATCCTTATCAACCACACACATCTGCATTGATCGCAGGTCTTTTCTGAGGGACAGGCAGAAGCGATACCAGGGAGTTGATCCCTATTGATTCAGACTGAGCACTCCGTATTTCCTCCTTCTTTATTTGATAGTAGGCAGCTCCCGCGACCCAAATAGGGTGAGTGGCTGAGCAGTGATGTCTCTATCTGAGCCTGTCTCACTGTGCAGCATGACCTGTTTGTGTTTGCAAAGCTATTCCTAGCTCTGCAGCTTTTCTGTTTTGTCACGTTCCAATCTCAAACTTTAACTGTAGTTTATTAGGACTTTGTGTGACTTTCTGTCTGTGGTGAAACACGGCGGTGGCAGCATCATGCTTTTCTTTTTCAGGGGCAGAGAGTACAGTACCTACAAGTTGTGGCATACGTTTGTGGGTGATTCTCCAACTATCAAAGAATTGATGATAGATTAATTTTTATTGATTTTATATAAAATATGGTTTTACACTACCGGTTTTGGACTCTCAGTCTGATATTGAAGTTGATTCAATGGTAACTTTATTGACAAATGACATAGAAAATCTTAATCTTAATGAAAAATATGATTTCCTTGAAAGATTTATTAATATTGTATTTATTTTTCATAAAAACAATGCATATCCCCAAGGATCAGTCATTTCAACCAAAATATGTAACTTTTAAATCTTTTATTTTAACCTTTGTCTACTTTTAACATCATGTCATGTGACAGAAGAGCTCATTGTAGGTTAGCAGTGTTAGCTCATTGACGGAGGGGAAACAAGAAACATATTAAGGTACATTTTTGCAAAAACCAAGAGTAGTTTTATTGGTTTATCATTTCCAAACACCATATTTCCTTTCAATGTACAAATAATGCAAAAAAATTCTATTTTATATCATGTATTTTTAGTATTTTTTATAATAATTTAAAAACAGAAATTAGCATCCTAATATATCTTGACCTTTTAATTTCTGAGATTTCATTTTCCATCACTATATAATAATTATGTGCAATATATAATATAATAATTATGTAACTACATTAAAAAGCCTATAAGTGAATGTTTCTACACATTGTGATGAAGTCAAACAAATTAAAATATCTCTAAATATGCATTGAGTTTTCTGAAAAATATAACCAAATTTGAATGTAGCAGGAGAATCATGTTAATCTGATGTGATACCTATATCTAACTATGATCTTAAAAAAGATTTAAACAGCTCATTGAAGTCCAAAGCATCATTGAACAGAGAGATAAGAATATTCAGGTTGGAGTGAAAGTTGTGTAAAAGCAAAGAGGAGTTTAAGTTGTTGGTAACTGGAAATATTTCTAAACGGGTTTTTCTTTAAGTTGGGGGAAAAATGTGTCAGGTCTCATCCAAGAAGCTCACCAGAGGTGATCAGAAAGAGGGATTTTGTTTGATGAAGTGGTTTTATTAAAAAAATAAAAAATCTGAACTGCTTTTTATTAAGATGTTAATTTATTCTGTTAAACATTGGGTCTATTTGAACTTTTCTTATAGTTTTCAATGGGTGTCAATTGTTAAAGGGCCTATATCATGTAAAATCAACAGTTTTTTTTTTTACTTTTAACTATGTTTTAATGTTGTTCCATCATCCAAATAATGCACAAAGTGGTATCTTACTTGACTCATACATGTCAGGAATTCTGATGTCTGAGAAGCAGCCCTCTCCTGTCCTGAGAAAGCGAGTGAATCTGATCTAGGTAGAGCACATACCTTGACTGCGCTGCTCCTGCGCCATAGACAAACAGCCCATTTTTTCTGATCAGAAAAGGGTGATGGATCATAAGGAGCCATGATTCCAGCTAAACTGCTCTGAACATGCACATTTTCTTTTTATAGTTAACATCCTGAGTTATGAAAATGTGCCCTTCGGCTTTGGGAGGTCTCAGACTTTGTTCAGCCTTTAGAAGTGGCCTAATAAGAAGGTGTCATGAAATGGACGCCGCCCTAACGAAGAGAGGCAGTTTTTTCACAAGGTAATACTCTGTAGTGCTAAAGGCATTAGTTCATCATGTATATGCCTATAGTTCACTTTGAAAGGCATAAAAAGGGATGATATAGTACCTTTAAAGCAGAACTAAAGATGTTCCCCCTACAGGACCTTTAGATAATAGCACTATCATAAATACTGACTTCATCCACTTACCCCTCATTCCACATGAACAAAATATCGGAAGAGCGGGTTAGTGCTATCTAATAAAAATATCTAATATAAACTAGCGTACAGCTGTGTTTTCGATCCAAATTGTTTTTTTTTAATCCAGGTCAGTGAAATGTAAGTTTGTCTATTTAGTAAACAGTTTGTATTCATTGTTCTCATAAGTTCATTCAGTTTCTTCATGTTTTATAGTGTAACACTATAAACTCTGTTGTACCAGTGTGACTCAAACGCTATAATAGTAACACTAAAACATATGATACTTATATCCTTGGTTGTTCTATGAACCCTCTTTCTCTTTTTTTTTCTCTTTTCATTTTTGGACAAAGGTTTTGCCTCTACCATGTCATAAACTTTCAAAGAAGTGTGAGTGGATTAACAAAATATTATTAATCCAGAAGTGTTGGTAGTAATTTAACATATTTCTCCTTTGCTGATTTAAAAGGACAATAACAGTCGGGAAGTGCTCATAAACCTGCATGTCGGTCCTATTGGAAATTTAAATGGCTTCTTCTTCTAAGTCTCCCCTTTATTCCCTAAAGCAAAGTCAACTAGTAACAACAAATATTTAAAAAGTAATATAACATTTATCAAACAATTATAAATCCATAAGCGTTATTAGCAATGCAACATATTTTTCTTCACCGCTGACTTAAAGGGACAATAACGGTCGAGAAGTGCTCATAAACCTGCATGTCGGTCCTATTGGATATTTAACTGTCTGGTAAAAAGTCTTTTTTTATTTTCTAAATATATGTTTAAAAACTATTTCATGCTGGAATTTTAGAAAATTTATTTTTCCAAGTATGAGTATAGGACAAAGCATTATGCACTATTTCTTAGCTAATGATATTAGCAAAGTTAGCTAAACTAGCTAAACTAGCCACTAAAATTTTGTTTTTAAAACTACACCATGTTGGACCGTCATAAAATAACAGTAGACTGTGTTCATTTATTAACATGATTTACTGACTTCTCATGTGCTTAAAATTTTTCTGGACTCTGTATTCCTGTTAGAATAATCAAATGCTAACATGCTAGCATAAGAAACCAAACGTAGCACAGCAGATTACAGAGGACAGTAGAGTCTGTACTTTCTGCTAATATTACCACCAAATTTTTAGAGGCAAACTTGTTGAAATATCCTAAAAATAAAGACATAAAATCTCTGTGGAACAGTTGTGTTTGAAGGTTTTTAGGGTGGTTCTGACAGGTCTGTTTTGAAGAGTTAGCAGCACCAGGATATTATGATGCTATTTTGCGGGTAATACATTTTGTAAATGTAATTCTCTTACTGTGTGACAGTAATTTTTTCTAATTCTTTCAAATAAAATCCAGTTTTCAAGGCTTTAGATGGACCAAATAAATGTATTTTATGTAACAGATAGTATGTATTAAAGTATTTTGGTGTATATTCTGAAATAAGGTGTGTACTTTAAGCACATTTTGTTTTGCCGTGCATGTCCTGTATTTATTTGACAGGTTTGTTTAATATTTGCCTCAGTAACCACCATTACTAGCACTCCTTTAAATATATATTATACCTTATGAATATTGTTATGTATTATTTTATGAAACAACAAAGCCAATATGGTTTCTTGTGTTAAATATTTGGAGTACAACTAAAAATTTGAAAAATAAATGAGTCAAATGTTCAAATTTGTAAGACTTTTTACAGTTTTTAAACAAGAACTATTCTATCTATTTAGTCCACGGTTTTAAAGCTAATCTTGTTTTTTATAGACATTTCTCTATCACTTATGTCCCATTCTGGTTAGAGCATTACTAATTAACAGGGCAGTAGTTACCCTCCATTACCAATCCTTTACTGTAACATCAAGATATGTAATTAAACTTAAGATTATCCTTGTTTTTGCAGCATTTTATCATCTTTCACCTCATCGTAGTGATGTGTGGTCTCTGTATTGTTGTGGTGAGCCGTGAATGCTTTCACCAGTGTCTGGCCTCGGTTGGCCACCATTAAACATTTACAAGCCGGGGGACATAATGGAGCTTTAAGCAGAAAGAGAGAGACACCTACTTTTGCTAAAAGGAGAACAAGTATTTTATTTACGTTGATCAAATGGACACTAATGCTGTTTGTTGGCAGCTGTGGTGAAGTCTGTTTAGAAAATGATTATTACCCCCGAATCTTTTGGGATTTTGCTTATAAAATTATCTGATGCCAAATTTCTGACTAAAAACTTAAAAGTCCTTTTTTTTGGAGATGGTTTAGGATTTTGCCTCAGTTGTGCTTCAGCTGCCTTGATTCTGGATCTGGCTGGTTGATGTGTGTGGTATGTTGCACCGATTTTTCTTTTTTTTGTTTTTTTCTGTACACATCAAACTGACAGTGAGGGGAGGTGGGGGGATCACATGCAGAAGCTGCTGCTTTGATTTGCTCTCGGCTCGTCCCACAGTACCTCCCACTTGACAGGAAACATGAAATAACACCCTCCCTCTTACCCAAATGTTTCCTTTTGTGGCTGGAGACAGAGCCTTGCTGTAGTGTTGATTCTTTTATAATTTTTGTCTTTTTTTAAAACCACAAAGTTGAATGTACCTATTAGGAGCTTTTCAGTAGCCTGTGGCGTCTTTTACACGAGAACCCTGCAGCCCTGCGCTCACGTGGGTTTTCCGCCATTGTGGCCTCCTGCGGCGGTTGTGGATGCTGACCTTGGAGAGGGATTTGTCCCCCGCGCGCGATGCCTGTCCCACTCCGGGACATCCACATTTATGAATGGGCCGATCCCTGAGCTGAATACCAATGAGGATAAGAAAAAGGAGAGGAGACAGGATGCTGCTGCAGTGCACAGCTTCACAGCTGTGAGCTGCTGCCGTCTGCTGGGGAACGGGTCGGATCATGGGCTCAAAAGCCAGAAATATAGGTTAACGTGGCTGCTCGCTAATCTGACTCGCTTCGCCTCTGTGGCATTTTAGTTACAGATGACTCATCTATTGGACATAGAGTAATGTTTTCAATCAAGGCTAGCCATAATCACTGTTACACTGAAACAGGATTGGTTCTGTTGAACCTTAATGATGTTTCTGTCCTTTAACACCACATTGTTGCTCTAAAGTAACCACAGAACAGTTTATCTGAAAAGTTAGAAGATTTATAGCAACACCTGCCCTAAATGTAGTATTATTTATTATTATTATGCATTAGTATTAGCAGCAAATCTCACTACAAAGAAAAACAGCTTCCCTGTGGTCATTGTTGAGGCTAATGTAGCATATCTAGGGTATCTGCACTAGCTAGGTTAGCTACACTTTGTTTGAAAACTAGGACATTATGGGCTGTCATGAAGTTGCTGTGACATTCAGAGTGATTTAGTGACTTCTTAACTTAAGGATTTATATGTTCTATTATATTAATATCCTATTTATTAAGGATTTCTCCATTTAAGCCTTTCCTGTAACTAGAGGTTAAACCCAGACATCAGGATCTAGATGCTGAATCAGTATCACCATCATTGGGTTTGGGAAACATCAGGCTTTAGGTGTGGGATGAAGCAACCAGACTTCAGGCTTTTCTTCCATGGATTACTTTGCATTTACCTAATTTATTTAAGTGGAGTTTATTTAAGTGCATCAAAGTCTGGTGGGCTACGTTAATAAGGACACGTTTCAAACCTTTCAGATTTGATTTATAGAAAATGTATAAATCATTTTTTTCTTTGCTTTAAAGTTAGATTCTACTTTAAGTTGATCCTGAACATAAAATCTTAATGAAATATTTTGAATTTACTGATCTTAATGTATAAAGTGTGGGGTATAAAATCCAAACAAGGCAGTGTCACTGCTGTAAAACTGACTTGTTGAGGGCTTTAGTTATTTAGCTATTTGTAGGGACTCTCTATCATCATGGTGTGTGGTTTTGGAGTTGGACCAAATCGCAGAGAGGATCGGGGACGAGCATAATTTATGGCTTTAATAAGAAAAAAACAATTACAGAAATGGTATAACTTGAACTGGAGAGGAATAATCCATTAAAAAAACAATGCCTATCATTGAGCTTTAATACAAGGAGAGAATGAACTTGGAGGCAGGTGGATTATGTTTAGAGCATCTGAAGCAAAGGGAAATCAAGGAGACTGAGGACTTGAGACTAATTAACACCAATGGAGCCAAACACAACAATAATCTAAGAAATAAATGACAAAGGATCAAAATAATGTAGCAGCACCGTACAAGAAGAAATCACCACAAGAAATATAGATTAATGATTAATATATATATATATTCAATTCAGTTTATTTATATAGCACCAAATCACAACACATGTCATCTCAAGGCTCTTCACAAGGACAATTCATTCA
>JAUZNJ010108169.1:31566-46739 GCA_034780135.1 Jordanella pulchra | reverse complement strand
TTTGTACAGTAGAATGGAATGATTAACTGTATCAAATGCTTTACGAAGGTCTAAAAAGATTGCTCCCACTATCCTTCCTTTGTCCATATTGGATTTAACCTTTTCCAGAAAATAACTTGTTGCCGTCTCTGTAGAATGATTAACCCTAAATCCAAACTGCATTGAGTGTAAAGGGAAGGAGCTGGTCTGTGAAAGCCTTTTGACTTTCTGCAGAATTTGCTGGAGAAGAGGTTTATTCCTGGGCCTGATCTCATCTGTGGAGGATCCAGTTGAAAGATTAAAAGAAAATCCTTCTATGTGTAAAGATAGACCATATGGAGTAACTATTTAAAAGTCCTTCAGAGGATAAGTTTAAAGTGTAATAGTAGCAAAGATATACATGCATTTAGATATAACAATGATGATAATTGCAATAATTATGATGAATTTTACTGTAGTCAAAAGTAGAAATAAAAAGTGCTGTAATGAAAAAATAGATAACGGTTTGTATGGGCAAATGCTGATGTTAACGTTTTATTTTGTTTTTGTTGACGTCTTTCTGTAAAGGTTTCATAAGGTTATTTTAATATGAAATTATGTAATAACTCTTTTTTTTTCATTTTTAATTTTGTATCCAGTTAAAAACTCCAAAGAAAAGGAACACAGAGGAAGGCCAGATTTAGTGTAATAACCCAGGGGTTAAACATCTGCTTCCAATAAAACCCCTTACGGCATGTTTTCTTATTTGTTTATTCATTTTTTTCTTAATGATCTTTTGTTTATTCGTTTTGGTAAAACACCAACAGGTGGCGCGCTGTTCGCATCAACTGGCTCGTGCAAAAATGCCTTGCAGGTCCAGCAGTCTGAGCGCGTGCGTGTAGCAGCTCGCGGCTCTGCTGCTGCTGCTCCACGGCGCACGTGCGATGATGCTTGCGTCGTGTGCGGAAGTAAACAATAGTGCCCTAATATGTCAATCATTTGAATTCAAGTAGGCAACTTGATGTTTGAAAACAAAAATTCAATCAACGCAAAATCATTCACTTTTTGGAGTTTTTCTCCCTTAGCTTTATTTAATTTACTTCAGTTTGCTTTCATCAAACTCGAATAGATGTTCTCATTGGATAAGCTGTTATTTTTATCACTTGTTTTCTAAGTGATAAAAATAAAGTGAGCCTCCCCTAAGCGCTTTCCAACCTTGCCTGGTGGAGCAATAAAAATGCAGCTGGGCATCACCGACTGAGGGAAGCTTTTTCACCGCCCCGGTGAAGCTGCTGCCATATCATCAAAGTTTCTCAGCTGGAGGAGAGAAACCACAGCTCCCAGAGCCAAGAAGACACCGGAGAGAGGCTGGATTTTTACCCCCCACCCCACCCCAGCAGAATCTCTCCCCCCCTGAAAAAAAAAGAAAAAATAACCCTCCCATTTTTCTCCCTCTCACTGTGTCTGTTTCTCACTCACTCTTCTCTCTGTCTTTTCCTCTGTCCCTCTCTCTTCCTCTACCTTTATCCCTTGTCTTTAGCCTCCCCCCCCCCTCCCACATCAAACATGGATCTCTCGGCAAAATGTTTGTTTCTTATATCATGTCTGAACGTGATATTAGCGATTGATTTGGACGCAATTGATCCGGGCTACTATGTGGAGCCCACTGCCACATCAGAGGCGATCGACTACAAGGATCCCTGTAAAGCTGGTGAGATTTCTCCGCCGCTCTGTTTGTGTCGTTTGTGGAGATTTTTCCCCCTCATTTCTGTGGGAATAGGTACATGCCGCTCGCAAAAATCGAGCAGGAAAACGCTTTTAGAGAAGATGACAGCGGTGGATGTAGTTTTTTAAACAGGATCATGAGAACACTGTGTGCAAATGTTTTTTTTCTTTTTCTGTTTTTGCGAGTGGCATAGTTTCTGCAGTTTGAAACATCTAAAGCAAACAGCAGAAAACATTTGGTCGGGTGAAAGAAAAATGCAGTTAAATAAAAAGAAGGTTCCGATCTCATTTATAGAAACAGGAAAAAGTTTTTGTTCTCAATGCTTTTGGAAAGTTTCTTTTTTCCCCTAAAAAATTTTGACGTTATGAGTTTAGCTTCTGATCTGCTTGAAAATCTTTTAAAATTATTTTTATATCAAGACATCATATCCTTTTAAGTTGTTTTTTCCTCCTGGACAAATAGTCTTTTTTTCCCACCGTCTGCTCAGAGCCTCTAAAAAAAGTGGAGGAGGGGAGAAAACATTACAGTGGAGCTTAAATATTATGCACACATAACTGTCTTGACTCACGCTAAAACAAACATTTTTGTCTTCTCTTTCCAGCAGACAGTCATTGAATTGTCCTAAAGCTACCAGAGATTCTGTTGTAATCTTTTTTTTTGTAACCTAAACTAACTGTTTTGCCAAATCCCTTTTGTGGGGAGTTAGAGCAGATTGCGTTTTCCATCTGGTCAAAGTATTCAGGTTACAGACAAAGAGAGATGGCTTCAGTCAAAAATGACCTGATGTCCTAGAAGTGCTTCCCAAATGGGAATTCAGCATTTTCTGATGTGTCCGCTAAATACAGAGCACCCTTCAGGCTGACAACTCTGTTACCCAACTGTCTCTCTCTCTCTTTATTATTCCTCGTCTTTCCAAGAAGAAGGACACAAAACTTTTTGGAACCTTGCAACTGTGTGTAAACACTACAAAAGGTCAGGCTCCAGATGATCGGTGTGTCATGTACAAGTTGTTGCTTCCTGTGTTTGCTTTGTTTGTGTTGAGTCATGCGAAGATGGGATCTGTTGGACACTTGCAATTAATGTTATGTGTTAAGAGTGTTTTTCTTTGTTGTTTTTTTATTTCATTCTAGTTTATAGCTAATTGTTGATATTAAAGATCCATGTCTCAGCTGGGACATTCCCAACAAATGATCACCAGTCACGCTTGCTGTTTATCTTGGCAAGGATGTTATCACCAATTACAGCTCAGTTTGTCTAGGTTGTCATTTCACCATAGTGCAGTTATTTTTTTCATGGTGTTCCTCAAGACGTGCCTGCAAACAGGTGGCTGGAAGATGGTCACCCATATAAACATCCTGTGTCCATCTATTCTAACCCTTGACCTAAGCTCCTCCCTGCCTTAGACAATCTGTTTAACAACACTCCTCTTCAGAAATGGGGACCTTTAGGGTAGTAATTCCTGTATTATTGATTTTTCTCTTTTATTTTTTCCTGTTTGCTTCTCACAGGCTGTACTTGGTCTATTTGATAGCTTTTTGTGGCTAGAGGTCAACAATTTCATGTAGCATTTCTCTATGGAGGGATTGTAACATTATTTAATTGATATAACCATTAGTACTCAGCAACACATGGGGAAGGGGCAGTGTTACTTTTCTCTTCGTCAACAGTAATGCAGCCTCTGCTTTGTTCTATAAAGGGATAAGAGCTGAGGAAATAATGACAACTTCTTGATTGACCAGTGTACTTTGACTTTGTCACCACATATGAATAATGACTGGAAGAACAAGAAGCCAAATATAAGAAGTTTAAATGAGTTTCAAGGTTAAATGTAGGTCGAACTTGGCTTTAGAAATTGGGTTAAGATCGCAGAGAGTGGAGCCTCTGCTTCTCCTCATAGGATAAAAGACACCACACCTTTGCATTGACTGTAGTCAATATAAGTTCCTGCAGCTCAGGTACCAGAACATTATCCTATCCGTCTTTGACATTTGATCACCATACATCCTGGACATATTGAAGGTTTTCCAATAAGGTCTTTTTAGAAGTAGATTCTGAGGCAGATATTGGTGTCACAGGATGCGGCGCGTATGTCCTTTCTACAGCTTCCAAAATTGGATAGATGGATTGATTGATGGATAAATACATTGATCATTGAATACTTTATATAACTGAATGCTACCTTGTCAGATCAAAATAAAAAAGTCCACATTTTACAACTATTTAAACCTACCAGCTTCTCATTTTACTTCTAACATGATAGAGTTATGCACTAGGTAAATCAAGCAGAGCTGTAAAACTGAACTAATTCAATCCATTTAGGGCCGAACCAGTGGAAAATTCCTTGTTTTTGCTGAATTCTCAACTTGGCAGCTTCCCAGGAAGTCATTTAAGACTCTAACAAGCCTCTAAGATTAGACCCACTCACTTTCACAATTAAAAATGGATGAGAAGCAGATGTGCTCATTGTCTTTTTCTGCTCAGATGATAATCAGAAGTGTCTCAGTGGTCTGACTTATGTCTGAATTCAAAGCTCAGACATCATCATATACTTAAGGTTTCTGTGACGGCACTGTCTGAGTGTATTGGAGCCTCTGTGCCCCCGTTACCAGAGCCACAGACAGGTCAACCTTAAGACCCCATCCCTTGCTCGTGCAAGTGGTTTTTTTCCTTATAAGCCTCAGGTTCTTTACTCTGATTGGCTCAAGCCCTTCGCACAGACAGAGTCATTCACCTCATGCCAAGGATTTGCAAGGCCAGAGGATCTGGAGCAAGGCCAGCCACACTCTCCCACACCAGCTCAGGTGAGTATAGGCTATTCATGAAAGATCCTTTCAGGTTAGACCCTTCCCTTTCAGTTGGGGCTTATTTTACTCTTAAGCTTCTGCTCATAAATCATACATCATTGCTATATGCTCACACCTTTGATGATTGTGTGCAATAGCATGACTACTTATATAGAACTGCTGCACAAAGCAATACTGGATTCCTATACAGTCTTCAAGTATTGCTGTCATTGTTTGAGACTCCATAGATATGAAGGCACTACAAAGGATCTGTTGTGGGAAATAACCAATTATTTTTTGTAGTTAAGCTCTGTCCAGTTTTAGTAGATTTGTTTCACCTGAACAGATATAAATAAATAACAACAAAACACATTTTGTTCCTACTTACAGATTGAAAATCTAGCATAGATTTATTGCCTTTGCAATAACATTTCTATTATGGCTGCACAGCATCAGTTAGACAAGTAATTGTGATCCTACCACAAAACATCACATAATATTATCAGGTACAATTAACCTGTATTTTCCTGCATCCTCCCTGTATTTTCCTGCATCATTGTTACTAAAATAGGCCTTAGGTTTGGTTTAGTTAGGGTTCATCTAAATGTTGGATTCTATTGATCAAGTGCAGATTGTGAATCCATGGCAATTGAAACATTTGTCTGCAATATATTTAATCCAAAAATGCAATCTAAATTGAATTATAATATATTTCTTTTACTCTTTTTGCTTGACTAGCTGTTGGTGACACACATTAATGACATACGTTCAGTATCTGCCAATATCTGCTTTAAAATGAGTAATTCCACATGCATTACTCATCTTTGTAAAAGGTGCTTTTTGGGACAAACTGAGGAAAGATAACTGTTCAGCATCAGTAATGCAAGGGCGAGCCAAAATGAAGTTTTAATACTTAATTTATAATTTTAATTCAATTCAGTTTGTTTATATAGAGCAAATTCACAACACGTCGTCTCAAGGCACTTTACAAAGACAATTCAATCAAATCACACAGTCAGATTGGTACAGACATACAGAAAGAAGCCGAGCTTTCAAGATTTCAGAGACTCATTTCAAGAACCATCATCATGGTGGTCATCAAGGAAAATGAAAACTCCCTCACCAACAGTCTCCTCTTCAAGCCTTGGTGGAGAAAGTAGGAAATGCAGCTGTGACTACCTAGAGACTTTGCTGAGAAACTGTAGGGATTTTATTGTAATAAACACTTCATTAATACTTTCAACTGTCGTTAGTAACCTGTAATGGTATTTAATAGAAGTCGTGTGGTAAGGATATGGGCCAATAACTAATCAGGATCATTTCAGAGTAAAATTGTCCAATTCCAGGACACAGCACAATTCTCTGTGCGTTTTGTTAAAAAAGATACATCAGAAATAAATTATTGGCTCTAAACTTGAACGTTTTCCGAAAAATTATCCAAATTTGCAACATTACATTGCTTGTAGAAGCAGACAAGCTTTTAGATTGATGTTAATTATGGGAGGAGAGGTTGTGTATAAGTTGGTGTTTCTAATTATCCATTATAACATAGTAAATGCCATTATTTAAAAAAAACTTTTGAGATATTTGGATTTCTTTTTTTCTGTCAGAAAAAGGATCAAAATTTTGAAAATTCTACTGGTTAAAAGTGCAGAACTTTTCTGTCTGAAATACTGAATCATGGGTTTTCAGCCTTGTTGGCAGTGTCGTTACAAACTACAGCTGGTTACCAAAAGTTTTGCGTCTTACATCCTTATTTAGATCTTAGGATAAAATGGCATTTGGAGACAGATGATCTTCATTATCCAGCTCCTAACATCCTGTCATGCTCTGGCAGGGTGATGGGTCTGTGTTCTTTTGGCCTGCTGCAGGATTGGGCCTTTAAGCAACACTTAAGCAGATGCTTTTCTTTTATCATGGAATGCGGACCCTCTAGCTGAGCCCACGCTGAGTGTTTTTTTTTTTTTTATATGACGGGACCCCTGCCTCTTCCCTCTCAGCAGGGTTCGGGTGATTAGGGAGCTGATCCATTGGCGTGGTTTTAGTGCATTAGTTAAAACAATGCTTTTGTTGTCAGAGCTAACTAAGAACTAATCTTGCATCACGTTCATCCCAAGTCTGGGTGTAGAGCTAAAGTAACAACAGATTTGGCAGTGCTAATTGAGAAGTCTTTGAGGATGTTCATTTAGGTTACCTTAGGAAGCAGTTGTTTGGTTTATTTAATTTAAAGACCCATAGTGGATACTTGACCCGTTCTCAGCTAGGAGGAAAACGATTTACGGATTAAAGATTCTACTTTTAAATTTGCTATTTGTTCTTTTAATGCTGCACAATTTTCTTGTTAGCCTTATAAGCTGAAAGGGTCAAACCAGATTTAGGGGGAAAAAAATCTCTCCTAGAGGTTATGCTGAATTATTTATCCCTAAAGACAAACTCAGAAATGTCCACAGATGATTGGCAGAATGATGAGTCATGGGAGGGAGTTGACTGGAAGTGGAGTGGATCAGTAATCAGCAGCCGTGGTGACGATGAGCTGGGGAATCCAATCTGCTAATGGGCTCGATGGAGTGTGAAATGTTAAAGGTGAGGTGGCCTCTTGCTGTGCGCCCTTTTAACCGAAGCCGCTCTGGTTTTGTCAGATGGAAGTTGCCATGTGGTGACAGTGACTCCAGCTGTGGGAGCTGAGGGCTCAGGCTTTATTAGAGAATAATTACTTCACTCTCCAGCTGATGTTTGTGACTTTGCTGGAGCCTCTCTTCTAATTATACCACAGCTACCTTTTTAAAAAAAATGAGCTGTGTGGTTACAAAGAACCCCCCTACCCCCCTCTCCCACCTTAAGCTCAAATTGCAGTGTTTGGAAATGTCAAGGTAAGCATTCTCTGTAGAAATAACAGCTGGTGTTGTTTATGCAGAGAACAGAGGTAGTGGATTAACACCACAACAACCCTGCATGAAACAGTTCATCGTATCAAAGTTAAAATTACATTGCTTCGGAGAAAGTATGTGTTAAAGCTCATGCTTTGCAAGTTCTACTGTCTGGAAAGTTGACTGACGTTTGAAATATTCAGTCTACACGAGCCAGCCTAAAGCTGGTATACCCATTGAGACCTGCTGAGCGAAACTCAGCCTGTCATCAGATAGTAATCACCCTAACGCAATATGCTATTGCTCTCTATAGGAATTTAAATCACTTCGTTTGTTTCCAAACGCAAACTGTGAGAGGCGGCGCCAGGGTATTGTGATGCATTAAGGGTTTCCGTAGATACTGGAAAAAGGCCGTCCAATACTGCTCCCCACGAAAACCCAGCCTCCAAAAAGAGTCGCTCTTCCAAATATAGACAGACATTTAGTGTCCTTAACGGCTTAGCATCGATGTTGGTGCAGGTTTCTGCAGCAGATGTCCTGGTGCTTGATTCCCTTGATGGAGATTTATAGGAATTTATAGGTTCAGCAGTATCTGACGCTGCAGAGGTCAAGGATAGGGCATTACACAAATCAATGGAATTAATATGATTGAGCTCTCATGGCTAATCCTGCGCGCTGTGGTGGCTGACAGTGGAGCAGACAGAGATGAGTGGGATTATGGTGGTTTAGACAAACAAAACCGATATAAATAAAAACACTGGTGGTGGCACGCTGACTTTAGTTGTGCATTATCTAGATTTCTCTCTCTAAAAGGGAGCTTGAACCCTTCTGCTGTTTTCTAATTAAAGTGTATGCATATGATTATTATTTTTTATATGCAGCTGGTGACATCTAGGTGATGAATAGTGTTTGGAAAGAGATCTAGCCCTGCACTCTCCGGTGATCACTTGCCATCTGCCACATTAGCTTGGCTGTAATCTACAGTGCTACACAGCAGTGTCATTGTGTTTGCGCTTCACATTATTACAGAGCCCATGTATCTAGTTTATCGCATTTCTCCACAGCCTGGCCTCAATCCCAGCCGTGCATGGAGAACAAAAAAGATCTGTAAAACAGTGTGTCTGTGGATAATCAAAACCAGGGAACAGGGGGATTAATTCAAAATCCCTGCAAGTTTTTTTTTTGTTTTTTCCATAAACCTGCAACAGCGTCTCTAGGACGACTGCTGCACTCAGGAGAAATGGGACTCAGTGCCAGCTGGGCTGTGCATTAGCACGCTTTCATCTGAGGTTGCCTAAGAACAACAACGCTCTGAATTATCAGGTCAGTTTCCACAGAGGTAGTAGAACCAAACCGCGGTGCACCTTGAGAAGGTGTGAAAAAGCTTGTGCTTTGTTGTTTGGACACAGCTTCACGCCATGCGACCCATGCAATTTTGTTTCTCATTTTCTTTACAGACATAAATTCTGAAAGTATTTTATTGTTTTTTTTTGTGGTACAGCACTACAAAGGAACACATAATTGTAAAGGAGACATAAAGCATTACTAGTCTTAAGGTCAGTCTAGAGGAGCTGGAAAGAATACTGCTTAAGCCATTTTAGAAACAAAAGCCCTCAGAAATCTCACTTTCTGTTTAAAACAAGCCAATTCTAGAGGAAGCTTTGTAACGCCATTTAGAGATGATGCTCAATGTTCAATAACATAAAGGAACCTTTCATTTCTTTTTTTCAAAAAAAAAATTAAGATAAGGCTTCTGAAAATGTACTCTGTTTTATTTTCTTTTGCACATTATCATATTTTACTTGTTATTGTTTTTTTATGTCTTTGACACTGAACTGCCATTTGGACTACAGATAAAAAAAATAAGCCATTTGTCTACAACCTTTCTTGCACTATTGTCCAATAAGCTATCATCCAGTTTTAGAAAATTTATATAAAAAGTAAACTGAACTGGGACATGTAGGAGACACAGCAAGCATGCTAAGGAAAATTGTTTTAGCCAGCAAGAAAAAGTGCTATGTGCCAGTCAACAAACATACTGGTTCCACTGTGACATATGGTGGTGGCAGCATCATGCTGTGTGAAGGTAAAGGGGTATGGATGGAGCTAAATGACATGGATTTTCCATAAGATAAGCTTTTACAGGCTTTAAGAAAGGAGGTTCACCTTCTAGCAGGAAAACAGACCCTTAATATACAACCTGAGCTCTAATACAATGGTTTATATAAATGCTTCAAAAGGCTCAAAGTTCAGGTCTAAATCTGATTGGAAATATGTGGCTGACAGTTGCTTTCAATCTAGTCTGACTTAGCTTGAGGTTTTCCCCACGAAAAGAGGAACAAATTCAGGTACTGGTTTTGCAAGCTGGTGGCAAGATTTGCAAGTGTAATTATGATGAAACAGCTAATTGCATATAATTGAAAGTATAATAATTAAATGAGTCGTGTAATAAAACAGTTAATCTTTCAGGCAGAATCCCTGTGTTTACTTTGTTCATCTTTTTAACCAAATACTGTTAAACAATATTTCAGCCTTCCTTATGGCAATGGAAGCATCAGCACTGTTTTACTTCTGTTTTTCTGGGAATCATATGTTGAAATAGAAGGAAAGAAAATGTCCATCCATTCTGTGTGGAACAACATCTGGTAGCTTCTCCATATCAGTAAGTGTGTATTTTGCAGATGGCTCTTAGTATGAGTGCTGGCTGCGTGCTGTCTGCTTTGTCTCTTAGATTAAGTCGGTATCTGTTTCTTTTTTTTCTTTTTTTAAGAACAAATGAAAGGATCCCTTGAGCCTCTGGAATTCAGACCTGTCCTCCATGCGTGCCCTGTCTTGCACCTTTTCTTATTGCTCTCATTAACCTCTTATCCTTCTGTTGCTTGCAGGGTGATTGGAAGTCAGTTGCATTGACCAAAGTCTTTTCCAGAAGGCTTTAAACACACCTCTTCAGACTAAAGGAACTTGGGCCAGTTTTTCTTTGTGTGTCACTATCCTTCCCCCTTTGACTGCGTGTAGAAAATAAGGCACAATTTGGAGCTAGAATCTAAAGCATTTATCAGTCTAATTTATGGGCTTTCCCGAAAATGGCTCATTTTTGATTTGATGGTTTAAACAGTGATTGTTGAAAATATGATTGTTTTCTCTATTTATTAAATGCATTACCACTGAAAGGTTTGAGTTGTTTAACTGCCTCTACTGGAAACATGCTAAACTTTTCTTTGTGTTAAACGGATTCTTGGTATGGGTATCTCTCCTGAACCTTATCCAGAGGAAATAAGTTGTGTCTTTGTGTGTTTAGAAGTGGGAAAAGCTTGTCAGGACAACATTATGATAAAAAAAAAACTGGCTAAGGCATCTTATTTTAACCCCTATTCAATTGGTCTCCTTTGTCGTTTGGCTCACCACCAAACTGACCAACCAAACCAGCATGCAGAGGCCTGTCATTTTCCACTTTACTGCACAGCTGCCTTTCCTATTCAGAACAGAGCTGTGGGCAGAAAGGATGCATCTCCTTCCCCTCATTTCTTTCTTGCTGGTTGTCATCTCCTTTTTAGACATGAATTAACCCCACCCCCTTGGTTTTTTTCCCTTCCCACATTTCTTGAGAAACTCCCCAACCTCCTCAAACTCCTGTATACAAACTGGACCATAAATCCTGCGAACACTCTGGCGTTAAAAGCCTATAAACCTGAGCATCCCGTCTCTATGGAGAAGACTTTTAGCAAAGGAGTATTTAGTAAGAAATCTAATACCACACGTTCCTCATAAAGTAGGACTGTTTAGTTATTTTCCATCTCTTTGGCCTAATTAAAAAGCTGCTTCTTGTTCAAGGTGCCCCATATTCATTCAAGGAGGCAGTCTCAGTACATCATTATTTCTTACGGTCAAGTAAAAGAATCCTTATCACTTACAGTTCTCTAATGTTCTCATTCAACCCTCTTTTTGTTAACTTATGAACTTACCTTAAGGAACCAATTTATTCAGTTTCTCTAGCTGCACCCAGACCTGATTACTGCCAAATCTATAGAATCCAGTAAACCAGCCGATCATAATTACTCCAAGAGCACAATGATGTTTTATTCAAAAAGTTACACAAGAACCCAAAACAGCATCTGTATGTAGCATGGAGGCCTCAGTTTAGGTCAGTGTTCATATTTCAACAGTAAGAAGAATCAGGTTGAGTTTTCCTTTGCCAAGATTGCTGCAGATTTTCATAGGATTAAAACTCTTAATATAACTTCAGAAAAGTAAGACATAAAAACAGTAAATTGTGTTGACAGAACATATTAATTGTAAATATCAAATCAATACTGTTTAAGAGATTTTTAACCCACAGCAACTTTCCCACTGAAATTAATGGGTTAAGATGGGTTTTTCAAACACAGGTCGACCAATTAACAATCAGCATTTGGCTCCCTTCCCTTTGACCAAAAAAACAGCTGAGTCTGATGCCCTGCTGGATGCTGCGTGGCCTCTGTCCCCCTGAACTGATGATGGCAACATGGAAAGGCACCAAGGCGTAGAAAGTGTTCTTTATTGTTTTGTTCTTTTATCTGTCCGGATCTCTCACCAGTGCTGCACCATGTTCATCAAATACAGCCAGAAATTTGCTTATTAGATCAGATGCGACTGGTGTGTTGATGTATACATTGGGATCAGTGTTATGATGTAAATTAGCGGGTCAACCTGGGTTCCACAGCTTGGTTTATGCTTGACATGTCCATGAGGTGTGTGCAGACTTTGTGATCTCTAATTGACCTCACCAAGTCCATGACTAAATGACTCATCAAGAGGAAACCATAAAAACGATCATAAGAAAATCCTCATTTTGTAGTGGCTTAGTCAAAGTCTGGGTTTAAATCCAGTAGAAATCCTGTGACACGAAAAAACTTTTCTAAATATGCTTTTAGGTTTAGTCTGGTTAACTTTTTTGATTTTGAAGATGTCCCTCTGTATCTCATAATTCTCGTTCACAATGATAAGGTGGCAAAGGATGTACATTGTTGATGGTTAAAATTGAAACTAAGTTTCAGCACTGTGTGAGTCACATGGTTGGTAAAATGTTGCTCTTTTCCTTCTGTAATTGAACTGAGACACGACTGCCCTGTAAACCAAACTGTCCCACAGTCCTATTTTTATTTTCCTGCAAGGAGAGGGTAAACAGAGTCAAATAAAGAAAAGCGTATACTTTCAGATGTGTTTCCACCGTGACTCCATGCAGCCTGCTCAGTCTCTGCAGCAGGAAAGCCTACAGTACAAAGTGATACTGAAGTAATGCCCTTTATCTTTGTCTGTTTCAGCTGCCTTTCTGGGAGACATTGCTTTGGACGAAGAGGACCTGAAATCTTTCAAAGTTGACCGAATTATAGATTTGGCTCAGAGAACCGTCCAGACCTTTAATCACACAGAAACAGGTAATGTCAGTGACGTACCACAGCTCCTTCATGGTCGCTCTGCTCCAGGCAAAATGTTTTGGATCATTTCTCTAAATCAAATAGCAACAAAGGCGTAAAACAACCAGAATTTCTACACTACTGGTTTCTGCCTGAGGCTTTGTGTTGTCTGAGGACATCATGCCGTAAAACACTGCACTTATCTAACCTCTAACATCCTCTTCCATGTGGTCACGTGTGTGTGTGTACTTTTAAGCCCTCTTTAGATGTACATCACTAAATTAAGGTCATCAGTATAAAGCGCCACACCTCTAGCATAAAGTTTAAGAATAATTGCAGGGCTTTGTGAATCTGGATAAAAAGCAACAGCTGTGAGTCAACAGAGACCAGTGGCTGTCCTGCTCTGTAAACTAAAGGCGAACAGGAACCAACAAGTGTGTTCAAGTCAATGTCTATGTTTGAACAGGCCTAGTTTGCTGTTTTTGTTTTATTGGGTTAATAGGTATTTAGAGGGAAGACTCATTGAAAGATTAAGAATACATCACAATAGCTTAGATTATTGACAGAGAGCTGAGTTGTGGCATGAATGGGAGGCTCTGTGTCACAGAAGTGGAGGGAAGATAGACTAAGACACACGATGGAGCTGGTTAGTCACGTCACGTTTAATTTTTATGTAGTGAAAAACGCTGCTCGAGGGTTCAGAATTAACGACTGTCGGCTGCTGTGTTCCACAAAACCCGTTAAACTCTGCATTGATTACTTAACAACCGATTCATATTTGTTTTTTTTTTTATGAGATAAACCATCTCAAAATATTGTGTATTTCTGAAATGGATGGTGTCCAGTTTATTCGTACTTGTTGTCTTCCGCTTTATCACACAGAGCAGGGAACACAGTCGAACGCCTTCTCCAACTGTATGTTTTCATTTAAATTATTTAATTTAATTGCTCCAAAGACCTTCATCTTAAATCTGGGGCTGGAGTCAAAATTAGATATTGACATACAATCATAATCCATTCTGACTGAAGATGAGCTATTCTGCTGACAAGAATGGCTGAAAATTTCAGTCTGTTCATCTGAAACGAGGGTTCAGACAAAGCTTGAAGGCCTTACAGGTGGAGACAAACGCATGCAGGTCTTTTCAGGTTATTTTTTGTGCAAACAAAATCTTTAAAGGCATATTTCAAATTCCTTAACAATTCTTTACAATTGGTAAAATTGTTGAATTGTTAAATCTAAAACAATGATTTCTCCATAAAATGAAGGATTTATCTGCATTTTTGACAATAACTTCTAATACAATAAATATAAATTCACTAAAAATATTTGACATTTAAATTCCTTTCAATTCAAAAATATGTGTATGTAACGTGTTGCATCGGGTATAAATACAACCAATCATGATAACCTAAAAAATAAAATAAAATCCCAGCTTTGTGTGAATGAACATTAGCAGATTAGCTATTGTAATTAGCAGATTTGTAAGTGATTTGTCTCTGCATGTCTTATCAGTTATCAGAGAAGATTTGGCTGTTACCATTTTTTCACAACACGTGCACAAGTGAACGTGCTAATTGTTCTCACCAGGCGGGCAACGTGGATTCTTGCAGGCCGATCTGCAGGAGAATTCATTTGTTTTTTACAGATTTTGCTTGTTTGCTTAATTTGAAGAAGATTCAGTTTCATTGAAATCTGAGATGACCTGGCCTTTAATGGAGATTAAAGTCGTCACTTACTGTCCCAATGACGTGATAAATGAGGGAAAATGGAGGACAAAAGACTGTTTCCATTATTTTTTCAAATGATCCCTTTATCAACAACTCTAGAGTGGGAAGAAATGATGCAATTGGCTTTCTCAGCAGTTTTTCAGTCTTGCTCATCAGACTCGCATCGGTTTTCCCTCCTACACAGATCTACTGCTTCTCCTTTTTGTTTCTGCTATTCTTTGTGTTTTTGTCTGATGAATCTAGCGTTATCTAGAGTGAACATTTCATAGAAATTTTACTTCATCGCTATATGGATCAAAATAAAAACATCACTATAAATCACTACAATCTAGTAGTTTGGGATTTTATGTGAATGATAAGCACAAAGCAGAACAAAGCTGTAAAATGGAACAGATATGATATATGACTTTCCAAATTTCTCTTATTTTCTATAAATAACACTATAGTACCACATTCTGTAAGATAAAGCTCTTTTGAAGCATATCTGATTTACAATTACAGGCTCAACATTTTGCTTATTTTCAAAAGGATATGAATACTGTTCATATCAGGATACCATGCAGTCGTTTGTTAGTGGAAGATATTTATTTTGCTTTAGGTTCCTGTTTGATTTGAAAATCTCTCCCCCCCCGGATAGAATCTACTCGGATAGAATCACAGATTCACATCGATGCCACGGTTAAATTAATTGTTAATTTCAGGGGTTCAGATGTGTCAC
>JAUZNJ010108169.1:19367-31466 GCA_034780135.1 Jordanella pulchra | reverse complement strand
TACTCGGATAGAATCACAGATTCACATCGATGCCACGGTTAAATTAATTGTTAATTTCAGGGGTTCAGATGTGTCACTCTCTATAAATGTAACAATCATTTACTGTCATGCCAATAGTTTATTCACGTATGGATGTTTCCGTTGTTAAGCTTTAGTCTTAGGGTTGGGGATTGGTCTCCATAGTAACAATTATCTCTGGTTGAGTGACACTAAAATGGGGAAATTAATTTGCCAGA
The DNA here is from genome assembly GCA_034780135.1 of Jordanella pulchra. Taxonomy (NCBI): domain Eukaryota; kingdom Metazoa; phylum Chordata; class Actinopteri; order Cyprinodontiformes; family Cyprinodontidae; genus Jordanella; species Jordanella pulchra. The sequence continues at coordinate 31,230 of JAUZNJ010108169.1, read as the reverse complement.
AGTGTCTTGTCTTCTCTTCATTTACATTAAAAGAAAAAGGGTACATGAAAAGAGAAAAGCAATGCTGTTTAAAGAAATGTTCTCATTAAGTACGTCTTTTTTTTTTTAAATAAAAGCTAATTAAGGAGCCTAAAAGGCAGAATGCTTTAAAAACTCGTGCTTTTGAATAATGTTAATTTAACCTTCAAGCTACTATTGTCTCTATAGACAAACATTGGTTTCTTTTTGCTTGTGGAATTAATTGATTTCTGTGGTCTTGTTTTTCTTAAATATACAGATTCAGCCAGTGGCGGTGATGCAAACAGACACAGTGCTTTGCGCAGGAGGAGGGCTGCCACGTCCAGGCCTGAGCGCGTCTGGCCTGAAGGGGTCATCCCTTATGTCATCAGTGGCAATTTTAGTGGTAGGTAACAATAGCTGGTTAGCAGTATGTGTAATGCATTATCATAATCAATGAGCACCAGCTGATTTAATACAGTTACAATAAAAATTAAATGCAGTTTTTTTGTTTTATTATGTTGATAATATTTCCAGCAGATATGAATTAATATGAGCTTAAAATCTTTGTTTTTCCTTGCTATGCTTTCAGTGATATTTGGTAAGGTTAAAAAAGTAAATTCTCTAAATAAAATCAGTTTTTATTATTTTTTTCTTCACAACAAATATTTGCCAATATCATTAATAAAATTGTGTTTAATATATTTGTTGATAATTAGGATTATTTTACCCATGTTGTGTAAAACTTTGTTGTTCTAAAATGGATATTATCCAATACACATATAGGAACTTTCCAATAAGGATTGTTTCAGTCCATAATTTTAGCTGTAAGAAGTTAAAGGATATTAATATTAGAAGCAGAAAAGACTGCGTGTCTGTGTGAAAAATTCAGTTACGGAGACAGAAAGCTTAAAAGGAAAAAGCATTGTTCTCAATTTCACATCTTGTTATCAGCTGAAAGTTTTGTTCTCTGCGTTTTGGAACCAAATCAAAACATAAAGCCCGTGGATCACTAGAGACTTTACATTTAAAAAGGCCATTTAATAGCCCAACAGCATTCAACCTGAACTGTGATTTCTCACATGGCTAAAAGACATATTGGTGATTCTATTTCAATTCTCCATCTTCTGGAGCTGGTGGAGTTGAATTCACACATCAAATGCTGAGATTTCCTTTTTCAGTTCTTTTCCCATTTCTGATTTCTCCTGATCTAAAGATGCTAATGTGCAAAGGCCACAGCATAGATGGCATCCTCCCTTCAATTTGTATATTTTTGCTATCTCTGTCCATATTGAAATATTGTCTTTTTAAAGGGCTCTCTAACTTTTTTTTCAAAACGAACTGATACTTAAAGTAGATAAATTTGAGTCTCTTTTTTTGGGTAACAGTATCCACAGTAAAAGGTGTTGTCTGACTTTAGTCCACAGATAATTTCATAGTCTCTCTGAGAAAAAAAAAAAAAAGATATCTGGATGCAATTGCAAAGTGTCTTTTTTGGTCTTTCTTGATTCAACTGTATTTTCTCATCCTCTCTGTCGTCCTTTTCAGGCAGCCAGCGGGCTATTTTTCGCCAAGCCATGCGGCACTGGGAGAAGCACACCTGTGTGACCTTTATAGAAAGGACCCAGGAAGAGAGCTATATTGTCTTCACTTATCGGCCATGCGGGTGAGTCACCGGGGCTTTCAGCTTGCTTGTTAGGCACAAAACAACTCTCACACTAAGCATTCAGTATCCACAGCTAATTATTTTTTTGTGGTAAGTGCTCCTTGTTTGCAGCTTAGCAGTCTTTTTCATCCTCTCAGTTTGCTGCCTCTCTGCAGTCAGGGAGGTACAGCTCTGAAAGTGACAAAATGCTTTTCAGTGAGCAGGAATTTCCTGTTCCTCTTCATTAAACTTCATGACTTGCTGAGCATCTGTGTCATTCATGGGGTTCAGGACAGCCAAGGAGGATCCGTCCCATCAGCATTTTTTTTTCTTTCAAATGGGATTGTCAGGGGGGAAATGCTGATTGTTTTGTTGCTATGCAACTGCTTATGATGTGTTTAGACTTGTAATCTTTATTTTTTCCACATTTCTTTTGTTTCCTGTTAACCATTTTTATTGAATGCTTTGATTTAAACTATTTTAAGAAAAAGAAGTTAAGACATTTGAGACATTATTAAGGACTACCTTTAAAACATTTCACCTGCAAGCCACTAAAGTATTACCTTACTCCCGCACCTATGAGCAAATGAGGCTCATGAAGCTGAACTTTACCAACTGACTACGATTTGCCATTTTAAGCCTTCTAGCAAGCTTTTAAAGCAACAAGGATGACATTATCTGCAGGAAGCAGCGGTTAGCAGTGGGAAAGCTTGACTCTGCTGCATATTCGGCAGGCCCCCATCTGTCCTGTGCAAAGTTCAAGGCGTGTCTCAAGAGAGGCCTGGCTGGCTTGCAGTAATTAGAGAGCGGCTGTCTGGCCCACTGAGCCATTATATGTGTGCCCGTCCTGCAGACTCCCACAGTGAACCTTTCATGTAACGATGTGGTGGAGTGGTGCAGGCAGCAAGGTTCTGGAGTCACTCTTAAATTTCTCCTTTTTAACGCAAATAAATGACCAAAGGTTCATGGTGATTCATATGTCCCTATCCAGCTTTCATTGGATTCATTAATGTGTTGAGGTCTTGTGTTAACCTTCATTTCCTCATATACTTAGCTTCTGTTCTGCCAGACTGCTTCTAATCTTTTTAAATGAACCTGAGCAATAATTCCTTAAGTTCCTGAAGGTGTCTTAAAGGTTTGCTGCTTTTTACCTCATTTTTTTTTAGATACATTTTTTTAAAGCAACATTGAGATGGCTTGTACTATATCGCAAAAAATATTTTCGAAGCCACCCAAATCTTTGAATTCCTTAACTTCCTCCGTCACCATAGGTCTTTAATATCCAGCACCTAGGCATGCAGACTCCTTTAGCAAACATTTGTTAAAAATGGGTAGCTCTCAGCAGCTCAGGGCCTTCTTCCCCTCAACCATGATAGGATGCCATCTGTACAGTAAGACTAGTCCCGGAATTTCCTTACTAGTAATAATTCCACAGCCAGCTGTTTGCGGGGTTATAAAAAAGTTTAACAACGACAGCCATTAAGGAGAAAGCCACAGAAAGTTGCAGGGCTTGCTGATGCTGGCATGTTTACCATGTTTCGCAGAGGAAGGCAACTTTCTAGTGACTCAGGAGCTCCAGACGCTCAAACTTCTTGTTACCATGAGATTAGCCCAAGAACCATAGGTAAGAAGTTTCCATGACCAAGCAACTCCAAGAAAGCCTTGTGTATTGTGGCCAAAGGTTGTCAAAGCACTGCGATGACAGCACATATGCACAACAATAATGCTGCAAAAGATAAAATGCTGCCATGACAAAACAATATATACATAAACACACTGCAAGCACTTACATGATGCTAAAATAGAAAACAAATGCAAAGGAACAATGTTAAAAGTATAAAAGGAATGACTGGTAGCTCAGAAAAGCTGCAAACTAGCTCTGCAAAAAGGAGTTCTTCCAGCCCACTAGAGGGAGACAACCATCATCAACTCATATGTTTGTATCATTTTTGTTTTTGCTAGACTCATTTGGTGTTTGCAGTACTTGTTGCAGCCACGGTATTTACATTAACAAGACTGGATACATCCAAGTAAAACACATTGGCCCTGGATTTTAAAGACGTACAGGTGTGCTCTCAGGAGGGGACAAAACATGTCTTTCTTTTCGTCATAGCAATAATCAACATTATGTTTGACAGAACCAGGACATTGACTCTTGTCTAAATGCATCATGTCAGGTGCAAAGTTCCTTAGAGAGGATTGTGGGATAGGACTGTGACTATTTTTAAGAGTTTTGCTTCATCCCTTGGATATACTCAATATTACTCCACCAAGACATTTTTGGAAAGGTTTCCTGACTGTGAAAACAGTTCCTGCTACAAGATGACTGCACTGTTAAAATTAAACTGGTAACTGAGGTATCATTAGGTTAAGCTTGTGGTCCAGCTGTTTGATTTGTTTTATTACCTGCTTTTATCATATTGTTTACATTACTTGCTTTTATTTTTTCTCTATTTTGTTGCTTAATTCCATTTCCATCTAATCATTATGCAATGGCAATTACTTATTTGCCAATGCCTATTTAGGAACAAAGTATAGATATGCTTTTTCATATTTATGAACCAAAGTAATAAAAGTCTGAGCTGTGTGAGACATTCTTTTTCCTTTCTTTTTTTTACTATACATTCAACTTGTTAGTAATCGTTTCATCCCTGAGGATAGAGTCTGGTATTTTAATGTCTGTCTCGACTTGTGTTTGTATCTGGTGATTCATAGATGCTGTTCATACGTGGGTCGCCGAGGAGGAGGCCCTCAGGCCATATCCATTGGTAAAAACTGTGACAAATTTGGCATCGTGGTGCACGAGCTGGGACATGTGATTGGCTTCTGGCATGAACACACGCGGCCTGATAGAGACGAGCATGTCAGCATCATCAGGGACAACATCCAGCCAGGTACAGTAGAAAGGACATCGTCCTAGCAATGCCCGTACAGCCATACACTTTCATGTCATTGCCTCTTATTTATCTAGATGTAGAGAGTGAATTAAGTCAAAAAAAAAAATAGAATAAAATAAACACATATAGTGGCATGCATGAGATTCACATGCATTTTTAGATCCCCTTTGCGGCATATAAAAGCAATCTCACCTTTGACACACATTCTGACTTACATTCTCACTCGCTTTTATAACTCATTTGGGCCTTTTTCTCGTTTTTCCTCCCTCAGGACAGGAGTATAATTTTTTGAAGATGGAGCAAGGGGAGGTGGACTCTTTGGGAGAAGTCTATGACTTCGATAGCATCATGCATTATGCTAGGAATACATTCTCCAGGTAGGTGCCAGGCCAAGTCCCTCTCCTTTTGTCTCAAACAGGAATATTAGCCTCAGATAAAGACAGACTGAGCTGTTTCTTCACTCTGCTGCACAATTTTAACCCAGTGCCCTGTTTTCCATTTGAGCACATAGTGCTGAACAACTTGTCTAGATCTGTAACACACCAGTTATGTGTCAACAGGCTACTGCTGAGTAATCTGGCAAAATTCCCAAATCTTAGGAAGAAGAGGAGGATGAAACTCTTTAGTTCTTCTTTAGTAATAAATTATAAGCAAAACATGTTTTCTGAGTTAATCCTGTTATTTTTTAAATGCTTCCTTGTTTTTTTCAAAGTCACTTGGATAAGAGTGTTTGGATCTGTGCTAAACCAGAATCTTTGGAAGAAAAACAATCTTAACTGAACCTAATTATAGGAAGTTACAAAATGTTTCATGTGAAACAAGAAACTCTCTGTTTCTGAAGCTGTCCTTTGACTTGACCTTTTATATCAAATTGTCGTCTTCTATGAGGGAAATTGAAAAACCCCAACACTGAATAATTCATCCAATATTTTAACAAGCTTAAGTTACCTGTGTGTTTTGACTTACTCCGGGGGTCAAATAAAAGCAGCTTGAAGTGAAGTTTTACAAGGAAATGGATTTGTCTGGCTCCATTTACCATCATCCCACTGGAGTCATCACAGCTTTACAAAAGTTTTCAAACCCCCTTTAACATTGTCAGGTTGGAATTCCTGGAACGTGAAACTATGAGTCTCAAGACATTTGCAATCTCAAGTTTTTTTCACAGTTATTTTTTTGTTTCTGTTATTATTCTGGCGCACATAGCATTTAAAAAACAGAAAAAAAGCGCTTTGCTCTCAATTGATCAAAGAAGCTTCTTTCACATGCTTGCTGTCTTTCTCGCCTTATGGTTTGTTATAGACTACAAAACTTCTTTTTAAATTCTTCTTGCCAATTTTCCATAAAGGTCTTATTTGTGTAGTGCATGACATTGGACTGAGCTGTGGACATCTGCAACTTCACAATGACTGATATCTGAACAACTAGCCATATATTTGCAATGAATAAATCCAAATTTTTTTTTAAAGACTCTTGTTTTATTTAAAAGAATGTATTTGTCTACAGTAGTATTTCTCTGTTTTTTTTCTTTTTTTCCCTGGGATGATACCAGGTCCTGTTTCTATTTTTCATTGTAGCTGATTCTGTTGAGCAACAGAAGCTTCATCTCATTATAGTAACATTTCTTTACACCTCTTTTATGTTAGTATGAAGCTTCTTGTAAAAGCTTTTCTCCTTCTCTCATAAAGCATCTTGTTATGGTCCTAGAAGCCTTTTGAAGTGGCTTTGATGATGAGCTGAATGGTTCCTGGGAACTGGTTTCAGAGGTGTCAGCTGCCAAATAAAACACCCTTGAAACATACAGGTGTTTTATAACAGGCCCACATTTAAAGCCTTATGCAGAGATGATGCAAATTAATAACCCAAACATGGTCATCCACAAAGATGAAGTAGAAGAACTCCACTGAATTTTAATTGTGGAAGTTGCTTTCACCTGTTTGTAAACTGTGGATTTTTGGAGGTGACAATAAATAACTGACACATAAGCCATATACTGGGAGTCACTTGGACCTTAAATAATAACCATAACTTCATTCCCAAATCCCTTTTGAAAGCTATGAAAACTCAATTAGATATTCTGCTGTCATTTAATATCACACAGGAGTGCACTGATTGATTTTACCAGTGTTGTTTTTATTGGCACTCTTGGTAATAGTGCATAATCTCACTATAATTTCTATTTGAATTGTCCTTTATAATCCCTACGTTTGTAATGTGAGTACATTTATCATTGAAGGGGAAAGAAACTTGGATCTAGAAAAGGCTTTGTTTAAAATCAAGGATTCCAAACTTTCTAACCTTTCTAACAATTAATTTTCCGATGAATGTAAAATCTTTGTGGTTTAAACTTTTCTTTTTTAAGTTCATTACAGTGTAATGATCCTGAACTAGGTACTGTTAACTTTCTGGGGTATAAACCAACTTATTTAAGCCTCTCATCAAAATTTGACAGACAGAAAAAAAGTGGTATGTCCATCATCATGACCCTGAAAAAGGCTACAAGAAAACAACTTTAACTTGTTTGTACAACCAGAGTAATAATTAAAAAGATTAAAACACCAAGAACTGCAACAAACAAGAACTGACAAGGGACCATATTTATCTTGCCACAACACATAGGGTGGAGGACAGTAAGAGAGGGAAGAAAATCTCCAAAGAGTATTGGTTAAGAAACTACAGCAAAGAGTGGTATCATGAGATGAACAAGTCTCCATAACAACTGTGAGACCAATGGTTTCCAATTTCAGTCCTCATGGGCCAGGACCCTGCAGGATTCAAATGGCTGAACTACATCCGCAGCATGGCCTAAGGGTCTGCAGGAGCCTGCTAATGAACCATGCATCTGATTAAGGCGCATTTGACCAGAGAAGCGTCTAGAACATACATGACACCAGCTTCTGGGACCTGGAGTTAGCAAACCCGGCTATGTACATACTAACTGGTTGTTTTGGAGACATGCCTTAAAACAGGCTTTCAGCCCTATTGTAACGGATGTACATGTGTGGAGTTTTCTAATGCTGGTGGGACTACACCTAGTTGTGTTATTTTTAGTGGAGCCTGAAACAGATGTTTTTCATCATCAAATACTTCTATGGATTTGTAAAGAAATAATGGAAAAATACGTAGGAAAACATCTAATGCCCACTGTTGGGTATTGTAGAGAATGTGTGCGGAAAGCAACATGAAGTCCTTGGATGGATCCATCCATCCATTCATCTTTTGCTTATCTGTCGGGGTCAGGGTCCCTATCTCCAACAGCCTACAGGTGAAAGATGGTGTACACCCTGTCTATTGTAGGGCAAAGTTAAGGTTCAGGACCTTTAATAAAAAAAAAGAAAGAAAGAAAATGGCTCATTTTATCTTTTAGCAGAATAATGGACTCACAACAAATACAAATCAGAAAATAAATGGTTTGCCAGACGGAGAGAAAGGGAGGTTACTTCTCTCTTTGCGTGTGCCAACCTTTGCTAATGTTGTAGAAGTCCAACTGCTTTCATACATGATGGTTCTAAAAAGGAGAGTGAGCAAAATATTAAAGTAGCAGTACTAATAGCTGTTAAATATTTTGTTTTGGTGTAAAGTTATTCTGCAAACCTTTCAGTCTGAGGTTATGCTTACATTTATCTTCTGGCTTTTTACACATCTTTAGTTGGAGTTACTTACCAGCTGGGAGACTGCAGGGCTAAAGTGGAGCTCTGCGGTGAGGCTGACTCTCGCTCAGTTTCTGACTCATTAATGTGATTGTAAACACACTTTTTGCAGAGTGGTTTCTTGCAGCACTGTCATGTACAAGCTGTGACAACGTACAATAACTTCGAATGACGGCAGAGTGTATGAACTTAATTTGTGTTTCCTCTTGTTCTTCTATAAACCCTGTCAGCTGCTGAAAAGTCACTGCATCTTTGAACACGTGCATATCATAGCATTGATGACATGATCTCAGACTTTAAAGCAGCACCAGTCGAAGCAGAACGAGGATGATGAAGGAGAAGAAGACCAGAGCAGACAGTCTGATACAAGAAGCAGCTGTTGGCTGTTCCTACTCGACCCTCGCTGTCAGCTGTATATATATTCCACATCATAGCCTCTTTGGATTTACCCCCTCAGTGTTGTGACCTCTTCCCACATCTACTGCTGCGTTCTTGTGGCAAACGGATTCTGGGAAGCAGAGAGGGAATCTTTGTCTAAACAGACACTGATTCTGGATGCAAGCCAATGTACAGAGATTCCTGTCTGAGCCCCGTGCATCCATACTGCAGGTTAAGTATGCAGTTCATGCAGACTAGAGGTGAAATATCGACTTTTCTTTAAAGAAAAAATGTATGTTTTGAGAGGAATACAATGCAGGAATATATAGGAAAGTAAATGAAAAGTATTATTCCTATTTGCATCTGGTTTATTGTTTTTATAAAGGGAGTTTTTGGGGGGAAAGATTTGACATGGTATTGAATTTGACTTGGCTATTGTCAATTGTGGGTCAAGCTCTGTAATAAACCTCTTAATCTTTAAAGATTTGCAAAATGCCATCCAACGTTTTCCCAAACACAGCCAATCGGTTACTTTGTGGGATAATCCACCCGACTCGGTTTTTAGGGTAACTCCATTTCTGTCCTATTTCATGGGTCCGTGCCGATCAATAAGAGCGCTTAGAAAACAGAGAATGGTTGCTTCTGTTGGGGAATGTTTCTCACTGCTATATTAGCAGACAAGGGGCTCCTGTTAGCCTTTCTCATGTCATTCCAGGCATTTTTTTTCTTGAGCTTTGATTGGTTGATTTACCTGTGCCAGTCTCAATCTGTGGTGGCCCTATTGTTAGCCGGCGTGTTTGCTCGATGTTTTACAGTAAATCACCGTGGGAAGCCAGAGTTTTTGCCCGTGGGTGGTGTTCAGAAGATTTCATGGCTTGTCTTGATGTTTTGCTGTGTCTCCTGGGGACGAGCAGGGCTGATCTCACGGGTTTTGTCTCCGACCCACAGTCCCTGCGTTCCCCCATCCTTTGCTCCAGAGAGATTTTTTTCGGAATGAGAGGATGGACCAGTGCCAACTCAAATAGAGCTGGGCCAGTGCTCCCATTATTTGCTCCGACACTGGTTGAGTGGCATCCTTTTCTCCTTTTTATCAGTAGGTAGCTAACAGGCTCCTGGATGCTCAGAGACAGTTAGGGAGGAACTGTCCAAAGTGTTCACTCAGGCTGCTCTGTTTGCAAATGCCTGGTGTTGGTAGGCACGTCGCCATAGAAACGGTCAGTGAGCCAGGCCTCTCCTGGCCAAAACTTGGGAAAAATGAAGATGATAAACTAGCATAGTGTCAAGTTAAAGCAATTCAACAAGGGGAGGGTTTGTTTTTTTTTTGTACAAACTGTTCTGGTATGCAATTTGTGAGGCTACTAGGAACGCAAATCGATCACTTTTATGTTCTGTATTTGAAGCAAGAAGGTGGATTGTGAGCAAAGCTGACGTTCATTATTATCACTCTATAACTCTGATGATGTTGGTGTAGGTTCAAACATTTGTTTGGAAAAATCTCTGTTTCTACATTTGCAATAGACTATTGAATCCCTCTTCCAGCGAGTTCCTACGCTTCCTTGATAAGTGTGGAAAAGTATGGAATGTAATTGTGGATTTTCTTAATAGAAATGGAAAATGTTAATTTCTGAAAATATTTTTATTAAAGATGTTACTCCATGTTCCAGTCCGAACTAGATATATGTATCACTAAACAGTCTGTTTTGATTTAAATAAAATATGGAGGTTCCATCCATCCATCCATCCATCCATCCATCCATCCATCCATCCATCCATCCATCCATCCATCCATCCATCCATCAAGTATGTTTTGTTCTTCTAAGGTTTACGTTGTTCTTCAACAGTTGTAAGTGGTGTCCCCCTTTGGGCTTAGTCACAGTCCTCCTTATTGTTCTGGTCACATTTTTAAATTTATCATGTATTATTTCTTTTCTGTTGATGACCTCCAGTGCTACCTAAGCTTAATTCCACTCTCCCACCTTCTTTTATTACTGATGGTTTGTTCAGTTATGGTTTTCTAACTTTCTCAAGTTAAATAGGTGAAAAGGCAGAAGTAGTCTAGGAAATACATACATTTACATTTCTGTTCACAATGCTGTATTCTGTTTTACTTCTAAAACATAGAGTTTAGGCGTATGTTTTTCCATCAATGTCATTATCTGGTGTAGGTAGTCACTTTGTTATACCCAACATTGGCAAATTATGCCCATTTCTTGAGACTTTTAATGGTTCTATTTTCCTAAATACTCTAATCTCAGTTTTGTTTTTTGCATTTAAAGTACATTTTTTCTTGATATAAGGGGTTTGTATTTTGATTGTTCTCCATCTTTGTTAGTTTTGAATGGAAGCTTTACAAGTTTTCCATTACCATTATAGTTTTTTATTTTTTTTTTACTAAATCATGCCATCTTGGAGTGCTCAGATTTTTGTTTCATGGATGTGTGCTGGGATAAAGTGCATGCTCATTTGGCTTAAGAAAATCTACCAGCATCATTCTGTTTTCCCCCCAACAGAGGTATCTTCCTGGACACCATCCTGCCACGCTACGATGTGAACGGAGTTCGACCACCCATTGGCCAGAGAACCCGACTTAGCAAAGGGGATATTGCACAGGCACGCAAACTCTACAAATGCTCCAGTAAGATTAAAATAACAGATCCTGGCTCCAATGTCTTTTCATGTTTACACAAAATAACAACATCCCCTGGCTTTCCCCTGACGCAGTGAACACTTTTTACATCTAGTCTTAAATTGTGTTTTCTTGGCTACAATAAATAGATAAACGGGGTGGGAGAAGAGTAAACACAACCATGGGAAGGGGGATTTAATACTCTCTGAAACAGATGGAAAAGGACAGCTTTGTCTACGTTTTTTGGAGATAGAACCTTGTGTATGTAAATCACTGTTTGTGCACTGTATACAGTGTGTAGCTGCTCACTAAAGCTGCATTTTCCCCCTAACCAAACAGCATGTTTATACCTTCATAGATGATAAAGGAGGGGATTTTAATCCCACTAGAATAAAACAAATTTGCAGCTTGAACTTGTTAAAAATCAAAATCGAAAACCTGCAGCATACATTTCCCCCTATTACTGAGATACCCCTTAATAAATTTCCCAGTAGGATGCTTCCTTCAGGGGTCCCATAATTATTAAATGGCGCAAAGTGATTGTAGTTTAGCCTCAGTATAATTGTGGTTGTTCCGTCAAGGACTTAGAGGTTTGTTGGAACATATTAGCCAGCATATTGAAGACAAAGAACCCAGCTGACAGGTTAGAAAAGAGTTAAATTGTGGTATAAGG
>JAUZNJ010108169.1:0-19267 GCA_034780135.1 Jordanella pulchra | reverse complement strand
TGGAACATATTAGCCAGCATATTGAAGACAAAGAACCCAGCTGACAGGTTAGAAAAGAGTTAAATTGTGGTATAAGGTAATATCCCAAATAAACATAAAGAGCACCAATTAGGAAAGCATCTTTGAGGCTTATAGTGCCAGAATACAAAATGAAACCTGTACTCTGCCACAGTAAACACAAGCCGAAGGTAATGTTCAGAAGGAAACACTCAAAATCACCCTGAATACTAATAATGGCAGCATCAGGTTTGAGATGATTCTCTCAGAGATCAGAGAAAATGGATGGACCTTAATATGGGGAAATCTTTTCAAAAAGGAGGACAAAACATTTACAGCTGTGACATCTCCATAACTGAGGTGGGCAGAGTGCTAAAGCACACCTGACTTTAGAGATTTTTATTTTGAAAACATTAATACAATAATTTTCCATTTATGTCATATTTATGCTCTTATTTTGTGCTGTTCTGTCATATAAACTTCCAGGAATCTACACTGAAGACTGGGTTTGTTGCATGTTGAAATGTAAAAAGTTCAAACAGTAAGATTACTTTTGGAAAATCTGTCCTCAATCATCTGAGTTCATTGTCCATAGTCATTCTTTCTTTAAACTTTCTCAAATTATCACAGAGCTGGGTCACCACAGATGGACCACTTTGTGTGTGTTTCTTTTTTTTTAAGTGTGATGAAGTTGAAGTTTTATGGTAAGCCTTCAGCCCTATTAATCCCCGATGATTCAGCGTTCTGTGGAAGTTTGAATGATGTGGGGGTTGAAGTAGTGAGTGAGTCTCTCCGCGTTTTGTTCGGGGGGAAAAATTCTTAACAAGCCAAACATCTCCCATTTAAGAAGCATTCCTCTCAGTGTTTGTCATCCCTGATTCGTCCCTGTTGGCTGGTTATTGGTTTTAAATTAGCAGACCTCTGCCAAGCATTATCACACTCTTCTGGAAGCTCAGCTCATAGCTTTATTGCTTACAAACAATCCTCAGGAATATGAGATGTTTTTCTTAGTAGTATTAAGGTCAAATAATGCAGATTTAGCTTTGAATAAATTAGCGGCTCATGAGATGGACAGCCGACTATGACTTAATCAAACACAGCTTTCCCCCACTTGGCAGGAAGTTCTCTGGGTCTAATGGATGCATGGAATAAATCTGTGCACACTTGAACGCTTTTGCTTTGATAGTCAAACTAAAGGCTTTTTTTTTCTACCTCTGACGACATGTACATAATGCATCACCTCCCTGGGTGTCTGTCTTATTTGCAGAGCACCAGGTTTATTTTCAGAGGGTGCTTATTGTTACACACCCTCTCCTCTCCTTTGTGTAATCATCATCTGGAGTGGGGGAGCTGGTGAGATGCAGGGATGTGAGTGATATTAACAGCAGATGGGCCTATAAACATTAAAGCGCTCCCTTTTGTGTCACAACCAGTGATATGATTCCAACATCTGTCTCTGAAATGAAGTTTCAATGTGCGTTTGGATAGAAGGGGGTCACTTCAGAACTCGTGCAAAGCCTGTTTACGCTGCATGTGTTTGTCTGCTGGGGCCTTTACCTTTCAGCTCTCTGTGTCTGTGCACAGAATGTGGGGACAGTCTGCAGGAAAGCAGCGGGAACTTCTCGTCCCCTGGCTTCCCAAACGGATACTCGGCCTACATGCACTGCATCTGGAGAATATCAGTCACACCAGGGGAAAAGGTAAGAGCATCTAGACGGTACCAGAAACTCTGAGATGCTTTGAAACAAACACCACTTACTGTTTAAGTTGTACCTAACTCAGTGTGGTGGCATGGTCTAATTCTGACTCTAAAGACCTCACAGATCCAGTAGGAATGGATCTTTACCACTGAAAAATAACAAAACACAGTCCTGTTAATAAATATTATAGCTGTTTATCTTAAAGTTTAGTTAAACTCCACGGGTGATGAAGTGTTTTAGAACGCAAGGATAAGGGGTTTTAGTTGTCTACTCATATCAATGTTTAGCTTTTTTATGGTTTTTATAGAATTCAAATGCCTTTGCCTTCTGATGATTTTTAATAAAATCCCAGACATTAAAAGTCTTACTCCTCCCCAAATAAAAATATACATTTTAACATTCAGTTTAAAAGAAAACCACCATTCTCCCCCTAGAAAACCTGTGCAATATAATCTTTGTACCAGCTGTTCCATGCGGCTAAGAGGTTTACTAGGGAACATTTGTAAATAAACAGCATCATGAAGACTAAAGAAGAGGGAGGAACGCTTAAAGTTGTAAAGACATTTGAAGCAATGCCAGGTTTAAAAAAATACCTCCTGCTTTCAACATCTCAAAGTATTGTTTAATCCATTATTTAAAAATAAAAGACAAATCCAAACCGTGTAGAAGATATACTAAGTATGAAGTTTCCATGTTCATATGAGACCAAAGTAGACTCCTTTCTTTATTTTGCTGAAAACCTACATTTTTTATCATTCAGAACACATAATCTTTAGTATTCAGTGATATGAATGGGGGCAGCATCATGCTGTGGGGATGATTTTCTTTAGCAAGGACATAGAAGAAGGATGGGTGAGAAGTTGGATACAGCAAAAAGACAATCTTAAAGGAAAACTATTTGGCTGCTAAAGACTTATGATTTGGTTTGATGTTCACCTTCCAGCTTGAAAACATACAATCAGAACCTCTGGAAAGTGATTTAGATCAAAGCATTTATGTGTTTAGAGTGGCCTAGTCAAAGTTTGGAAGAAAATACAGTTTATGAATCCTTCCCAAGCCTTACAATTATTGAAAATATCTAAATGTGGACAGATTAGATACTTCCAGATGAGATATTTCTCAAGGAAGAATTAGAAAATTTCTACCTGACCAAACTAACAGGTACGTTTAAACAAAAACTCTGGAGCAAAATGTGGGATAAGAAATGATCTACTCTTTGGGTATTGGTTAAAGATGTAAGCAATGCTCTTATAACCATTAATAACTGCTGTGTTGTTCATGATCTATAACCTTTGCTCCAATCACCATCAGGAACTGTACTTTCTTGCTTTTTAAAGATCATCTTGAACTTCACCTCCATGGATTTGTACAGGAGTCACCTATGTTGGTACGACCATGTGGAGATCCGGGATGGATACTGGAGGAAGGCTCCACTCAAAGGTTAGCTTTCTTTGCAGATTATGGACAGAACAACCCTTTAAGGAATGGAATCATGGTGTGTAATCTGCAGCCCAAAATTCAAAGAGAATAATCACTGGAAGAATAAAGATGTTTCTAAATGATTGAAACCTTTCTATAGCTGTACTTTCTATCAGACCTGGTTCTATTAATCTTGATATTTACCTTTATTTTACTTATTTATTTAACATTACTTCACTGTCTTTTGTATCACACTCCTGTGTCTTAGCATGCCCCAAAGGTTTACATCTGCTGTTTAGGTATCTGATGGTTCTTTGTTTGCTTAATTAATTGTATTTGTTTATATAATATAGTTCATAGTTTTTCAAACCATGTTCAATGAGCCCATGGGAGTACCTGTCAATGTGCTGTTTTAATCTCATCTGTTTGTTTCCTGTGTTTCTAATGTCTGCACATAATGTTTTTAGTTGAATCAGTACAACAGATCACATTTTTTTATTCTTTTTAATTTATTTTTATAATATTTATTCAGATTCCAGGCTGCAAAACAAATCTACCCATGCTTATCAATAAAGCCACGTTGAACATTAAGGTAGTAGGAATTGCCACATTGTAATATGATGGTCAGACCTAAAAGAAAACCTGAAAAACTGTAATGTTAAGTTTTCCAGTAAAGCCTGAGTTGCTGTGACTCTAGTTTCAGAAATAAAACAGACGAAAAATGTTTTGCAGACACATGAATTAGAATATCATCACATGTTAATTTATGTCAGTAACTCAGTTTAAATACTGAAACTGGAAGGATTTCCAGACACTTTTCTGATTTATGGTTTCTAGCTAATCGGAACATTAGTTTGCCAAAAAAATTAGAATACTACACAACACCAATTAATTAAATTTGAATCCAAAAATGTCACTCAGTTCTTAGTCTGGCCTCCTTTTCCAGCATGGAGATGATCAGCCTGTGGAGAAATGTAAATAATTGCTCAAGTAACTTTAATAGTTCCTTTCAGTTTCTCTTCATTGCTTCCTCTCTTCTTTTTGGCAATACTCCATAGATTCTTTATGTTGTTTTGGTTAAATTAACTAACCGGATCATTTACCACATGATGCCATGATCTTTAAAATGTAGAATAAATATTTGTTGGTACTTCTGGTAGTGAGGCAGGTATAAAAGTCCATAATGTTGTCTAAAATGTCCGGGTGAATACTGAACTGAGTTCTCGATAAACGGTTTTCCAGTCCTTCCTCTCATTAACTCAGCTTTTAATGTTCCCTCTGGTCCAGATCAGTTTAAAAAATTATCCCTTTAAATATATCCTTTTTTGTGCTTTGAATCTATGTAATAATGGGTTTTAACTTCTTAACTGAAATACTACAATAAATGCAACACATTTTGATTATGCTCTATTTTATTTATGCATCATTTATTTAGATTCTGATTCATTTAAAGGCACTTGAAATAAGGATGTCAGGGGATCATAACTATCTAATCTCCTGTGAAAT
This sequence comes from Jordanella pulchra, assembly GCA_034780135.1. NCBI lineage: Eukaryota > Metazoa > Chordata > Actinopteri > Cyprinodontiformes > Cyprinodontidae > Jordanella > Jordanella pulchra. Next base: position 14,645 of record JAUZNJ010108169.1, on the reverse strand, counting down.
CTTTGCTCATTAACCTTTGACCCAGGTCGTTTCTGTGGTGACAAGCTGCCTGAGCCAATCATCTCCACCGACAGCCGATTGTGGATCGAGTTCCGCAGCAGCAGTAACTGGGTCGGGAAAGGTTTCTCTGCCGTCTACGAGGGTAGGCTACAATTATTTCCCCATGCCTGTTCCTCAGACGGTAGCTTTTAGAGATGTGGCTGTGATTGGCTCTCCTGATGCTGATGTGTCAAAGAAATTAGGTTTAACTTATCCGGTTTTGGCTTCCTCTTCAGTTTCTCTGTTTATTCATCTAGAATTTGTGTAAATCTCTTTACTTTTAGGAATCCTAGCTTTCTGTTATATTGCCCTCAAGCATGTTGTTGTTAAGAGACTTTTATTTCCCTTCTTTTATGCAGCCATCTGTGGTGGTGAAGTGAAAAGGGACAATGGTCAGATTCAGTCCCCGAACTACCCTGATGACTACAGGCCCAATAAAGTGTGCATCTGGAAGATTTCTGTTTCTCAGGGTTTCCACGTTGGCCTAACCTTCCAGTCTTTTGAGGTACGCCCTCCTGTTTTCTTGACTCAAGTATGCTTTACTTATAATCTCCTTTTTTGTTTTCAAACTTCTCTTCCGTCCACAGATTGAAAGACATGACAGCTGTGCATATGACTACTTAGAGGTGCGTGATGGGCTCTCTGAAAACAGCCCCTTGCTGGGCCGCTTCTGTGGATACGACAAGCCAGATGACATCAAAACGAGCTCCAACCATCTGTGGATGAAATTTGTTTCAGATGGCTCCGTCAACAAAGCTGGCTTTGCGGCCAATTTCTTCAAAGGTAAGGGGGTCAAGGAGGCTCAATATCCAACGGGTTCCAGGAAAAAGACGTATTCCAGGAATCATTCATTTCATATGTGTCCGACTTGCTCTGTGCGACCAGCTTTGACTGACTTATGTGTTGCTTTAGACAGTTTCTCCATTGAACTGAAAGGGGCCCAGCCTAAAGGTCCCCAACACGTTTTTTGTGTTTTCAGAGACGGATGAGTGCTCCAAACCGGACAACGGTCGCTGTGAGCAACGCTGTGTCAACACGCTAGGCAGCTACAAGTGTGCCTGTGACCCAGGGTATGAGCTGGCTGCTGACAAGCGCAGCTGTGAGGGTAAGTACAGGGGAGGATGGTCGACAGCCCTGTTCAACATGTCATTTACATCCTAAAGCACTTTACACACTTAGCCACCCAAATACAATAAGTACAGTCATTCATAAGCACCTGAAAAGATCTCAGCAGAATGGACCACGTCGCTGGGGGTACTGGGTTTTTAGAGATTTGGGTCAGACTAACACAAGCTTTATTTCTGTCTTAAATTATAGGTTGTGTTTAAAACCTAAATGCTAGTTTACAAGCTGCACCACATAACCACTTATACCGTTTCTGACCCTAGAGGAAGGCTGATATCGCTCCATCATGGGTGCTTAAACGAGCAGCAGAAATAAAATGCGGAGAGCAAAACTGGTCTCTGTGGTAGCGGTTATTAAACGGTGCCTTGCTTAATTACTTGCACCCCTTGAACTTCTGAGACTAAAAATGTCAACAAACCTTTTTTTATTCATTTATTTTTTTTTGTTGTAAAATAAGTTTCAAAAGGATACACCTTTTTTCTTTCCCTTAACATAAATGTGCTACTTGGTCGGTCATGTTCTAATGAAATCCACCATATATACGATTAAGTTACAGAAAGTGAAAAAGGTTCATCTGTATGAAGGCCTTTTCAAGGATGTAAAACTATAATGCAGATTAGATATGCAGTTACTGTCACAGTAACTTTACTAAAAAATATTTCCATTTTTAGCAGAGACCTCTGTTTATATTATAGAGGTACTACTTATTACTTTCAGAAGTAATATTTAATATTTAGTCTTCTGCTTGCATGTGGTGAACAAGTCAAAAGAGTCAGAATCTACTATCTTGCATCTGGGCTGGCTGGTAAAAATAGTTTTGTAGTGTTGCCTTTATGACTCCAACATTCGCTGCTATGCACATTTAATAACTCCACATGTCAACACAGCCTTTGCTGCAGTTGCTAAGGATCAACATTGCACATTAATTTCTGCCAAGAACTTTCAGGTGAGGGTTTCTGTGCTGCTACTTTTAGCATTGTGCATTGTGGAACAAACAGAAAGCTCGTTAAGGTTTTTATACGAAGATGTTTTTTTTTTTTTGTTTTCATCTACTCAGCTGCTTCTGAGTCTTACTGTTTGTCGCTGACTTCTCCCATGTTGTGTTGTGTCCAGCTGCCTGTGGAGGCTTTATTACTAAGCTGAACGGCTCAATCACCAGCCCGGGGTGGCCCAGAGAGTATCCTCCAAACAAAAACTGCATCTGGCAACTGGTGGCCCCCACGCAATACCGCATCACTCTGCTCTTTGACGTCTTCGAGACTGAGGGCAATGACGTGAGAACTTGGGTTTTTAACAGTCGATACGGGGTGGGTTTGTTCCGTGCTCTTTCATCTCTTTCTGCTCTCATTTTATACAATTGTATTTTAGGAAGCAACAACAACTGCACCTATTGTTTTACTAGTCAAAACGTTAAGAAAAAAAATCATTAAACCATCATCCAGCTTCAGAAAAAAAGAAAAAAAGAGTTTTATTCTGCAGATTCATTCAACCATTTACTGTATAAAATGAAAAAAAAAAAACTTGAAGAATAATCTTTCCTGTAAAAAAAACTTCACAGATATTTAGCTGTATGGCCCCTTTTTCTTAGAACGGCCTCACATCTGGGTTGCATTGTGTGAACCAACTTCTGTCTGTGATCAGGTATTCTAGCCCAGAAACAATGGGCTCCATCAGAGAATTCCTCTTTATTTCTTAGTTTTGCCCCAGAAATTAAGTGTTTCATGTTACCCTACAGAGTCATAGTCTTTTTAAAACATTCATTTTATGTAACATGATGTCTGGAGGTGTAACACATCCAAAAATGCTGGAAACCATTTTAGGTAAGCATTGTAGGGACGTTGCATAGAGTAACACTAGATCTCACATTCAGTTTCTTTACAGACCAGTTAGTATGTTGTTTATTAAATTGGTATCGCTTTGGTGATTGGTGATTTATGTTTTTGTATTTTTTTAATACTCTGTGGGAGTGATGGACCGATACATTGGTCGGCCATATTTGCATTTTTTTCCTATTAGTTCATGCGGCAGCTTTGCCTTGAGATCACATGTAGCGCATCCATTGACGCTCCCTCCATTTGCTGTTGACTGTTAAATGTTTTATAAGATTTGTTCATAAGGTTTTCTTATTGTTTTGTTTTAAATTGAAATTACTGTAATATTTGTTAACAGGTAAATAAAAGAAGAAAAAGCAAAAAGCTTCAGGAATGGGTCCAAAAAACTTGAAGTACATATAGGGGGTTAAGTTAGAGTGAGGTTCAAATAATGGGGATGAACATCAGCCTTAAAAACACTGCATCGGTTGATCTCTTTTTGGAAGAACCTGCAGCTGATCACTTGAAGAGTCTTTGTATTGTGTCCTTCAGGGCATAGCTTTTATTTCAGAAGTTATTTGATCATCTTAGCAAGTTATTCTTTATATGTTCTGCAATGATCCAAACTGCGTAGTTTTTCATAAAGGACTGTTCTATAATCTATAATCTGAATAGTATTTGCTGGCTTAATCCTTATTTATGGATCTGATTGTGCTCCACTTTTCCCATGCTTTGTTTATCTGCTCAGGTTTGTAAGTACGACTACGTAGAGGTACGCAGTGGGCTTTCTGCAGACTCAAGGCTGCATGGGAAGTTCTGTGGAGCAGAAAAACCAGAAGCTATCACTTCTCAGTACAACAACATGCGTATAGAGTTTAAATCGGATAACACGGTCTCCAAAAAGGGCTTCAAAGCCCAGTTCTTTTCAGGTAAGTCCTCCCAAAATCCATGTGTTTTGTATCTGTTACTGGTAATTGTGATCAATTAGTATTCAGTGTGAAAATTTCAAGTGTGAAATTTTCTTCTTTTGCTGCAGACAAAGATGAGTGCTCTAAGGAGAATGGTGGGTGCCAGCATGAGTGTGTCAACACCTTTGGAAGCTACAGCTGTCAGTGTAGGAGCGGCTTTGTGCTGCATGAGAACAAACATGACTGTAAAGAAGGTATTCTACCACAGATAATGGTCTCTTATATATTGGCACTGGGAGCCTAGATGTATTCTTAAATATATATACTCACTCTTTTTATTTTTTTTTCCACAGCTGGCTGCGACCACACTGTGAATAGTGTGAGCGGTATTATTACCAGCCCTAACTGGCCGGATAAATACCCAACCAAGAAAGCGTGCACGTGGGCACTCACCACCACTCCAGGCCACCGCATCAAAATAGTATGTCTTCCTCCCTCTCCCAGCTTAATTGAATTGTTCGCTGTTTGTGTGTTTATCTGTGTTCTACTTGTATGTGTAACTGAAGTGCTTAATATAACCAAGGACATCTGTGTTTACTGCGCTCCTGTTAGAATCTGTTCTGCTATTTCAACCGATGATGTGTGGCTCCCCCTTCTGACATTTTCCACATTTTTATTTTTTGTGTCCCATTTATTGAGGAAAAAAAATGTACATTTCTTAAATTATTAAATATACAACTGAAGTATGATTTCACCAAAAACGTCAAAAAAAAAAACTTATCATAGCAAACATTAATATTTTTGTTTATTTTCTTGAGTGGAGAATATGACATTAGCACCCAACTGATGTAAAGCTAGAAACGGTTAAATCATTTCTTAAATGCTTAAGGAAATGTTATCAGCTGATAGCGTGGACTGTTCTGCTAAAGACGTCTATAAACTGTACAAACTTACTATGAACATTAAAAACAATACTTAATTACTATATTAATTAAATCTGTCAGATATCTGTAAAAGAGAATGATTACAAATTTGAAATTTCTGAATTCTTTGAATCTAGAATTTTCCTAATCCAATATTGATATTGGAAATCGGTACGACATCAGCCAAAAAAAAAAGATACCCAATTACATCAGCCAGCATCTCAGATATTTGATCTAAACACAACAGTATCTGCTAAGATTGCTGCAGATGGAGTGGAGCTCTTGCCCCAGTATTCTATTAGAGTAGGAACTATGGCAGGGTGTTGACATTTCATTAAAGTCTAAAAGGAAAAAAAAGACATTGCAGCTGAGTACAAAATTTTTCATGCACAAGTTCTGTTTTCTAATCTATTATTTATTCTTTCTAGTATAGAATAAAATAGACTTTATTGTCCCCTCAGGGGAAATTTGTCTTGCCAAATATTTTTATTTTAAAGTTTAAAGTTGAAGTAACCTACTGGTTAATAATAATAAATGGATCATTTGATCTCATACTAATTATTGTTGGCAATTGTTCTGGGGTTGAATAATACTACTATAAATAGTAATATTCCACACTATAAAATAAGTAATAAAAATCTGTTTGATTTATGCTGGTATCTTGTCAATATGGTTATTGGTCAGTACTCAGGGGCACAAAATGGTAAAGGGAACAGCATTTGAATATCTTGAAAACCTAACATTAAAACACTAGCAATGATTTAAAACACATGTTTTTTAGATAATATAATATTAATATGTTCAATAAACTTTGCTAATGACATCATGTCTGCTTGCTTTAGACAGATGCCAGTTTTAGCTAACTTAGCCAAAATGCTAGCAGTAGTGTCTCTGCCCTTTTTGTCCTGGAAGTATGATTCATCATGTCAGCTCATTTGCTCATGTCCCAAAAGTAATTATTCAAAGTGTGAATTTTTTTGTGTATGTTTTCAATAAGAAGCCTAATATTTAAAAAGAGAATAAAACACAAGAAAACATTAAAACGGTGCGATCACATGTCAGTCATTGCCCGAGGAGCTTTTCCTTCAAAGCAGTTTCACCAGTTTTTTAACTATATTATGAAAATATTTCCTATTGTCTAGGAAAATGGGTCCGTTTTGTTATAAGCAATATTTTAATTAATGCAAATAAATGTTATGTTTTATAATTCTACATTTTAATAATGGTATTAAAATGTATATTATAACAATTTCACAGAATATGGTTAGCCACACCTTTTATAGTTAAGGACAATAACTATCTTTTTCAGTATGCTACTGTTTCTCAAAGTACATTCAGTATTTCTGTTGCATACGATCAAAAAAGGAGATGGAATAATTTGTCCTTTCATGAGATATTGGGCAGTGACAAGCAGGATAACTAACATCATCAACTCTTTTATAATTGACAGTAGTTTGGCAGCATTCATTTTAAATAGGCCTACATTAGATTGATAAAAGCTATGCAATTTTAAACTATGGTTTTGTAAAAGCAATGACTGATTTAATGATGTTTCTACCTGAAATCAATAGAAAGTAATTAGCACTCAAATAATACAGCTCAAATAATACAGCCTGTTACAATGGTTTTGAAGGTGGACACATTATCGCAGCAGGGGAATCTAAATGCTGGCATTCAGACAATGACAGGAGTCTCACTCCCCGTCCATTTAATCTAATCTTACTTATTATGCTTTATGACAGGCTTTTAACGAGCTTGACATGGAGGCCCACCTAGAATGTGCATATGACCACATAGAGATATACGACGGGCGAGATGCAAAGGCTCCCTCCTTGGGCCGCTTCTGTGGCTCCAAGAAACCCCCACCCATCATATCGAGCAGCAACAAGCTGTTCCTCCATTTCTTCTCTGACAACTCTGTGCAGAAAAAAGGCTTTGAGGCCTCTCACTCAGCAGGTAAATGTTACACTGAAGAAGCATTTACTGTATAGTTGGCAACAGTTCTCTCTTTTTGGTTGGATTAACCTTTATTTTGTGTTCACCTTTCTGTCCAGAATGTGGAGGTCGTCTAAAGGCCGAAGTCAAAACCAAGGACTTGTTTTCTCACGCCCAGTTTGGGGACAATAACTACCCTGGAGCATCCGACTGTCAGTGGGTGATTTCTGCAGAGAAAGGTTATGGTGTGGAGCTCATCTTCCAGACTTTTGAGATAGAGGAGGAGGCAGACTGCGGCTATGACTATATGGAGCTCTTTGATGGAGCGGACACAAAATCTCCTCGACTTGGACGCTACTGCGGCTCAGGGGTAAATACTTTCTTTCTCACAGTTTTTTTAAAAATCCTTTTACAAATAAGTCTCTGAGATGAAGCATATTTGATAATATATACTTCAATTAAAAAAAATATAATCTTGATTGATTCTAATAGTGTTTTATGTGATGCATTACATAAAGCAATGCACAAATGCTCCAGCTGTATGTTTAGGGTCTTTTAACCCCTGCTATGTTCCTTAGTCTTTATAATGGTTTTTATCCTTTCTGTGTAGACTTTCAAGGTTTACAGAAGGATAAACCTTGAAGGTCTCCACAGAAACGCTGTATTAGATTAAATTAGATTACATTAGATTATGAGAAAAAATTACAAAAAAATGTGGGTCTTCATATTAGGAAACTAATTTTTTGCAATCTATTTTAGAGTATCAGAGTAACAGGCCCTGCATACTTTTGAACCCTGAACACTTGGAAAATTTTAAAAACCATTTATAATTTGCTTCCTTTTTCTAATTATTTGCTACTAAGCGTTGGTCTGTTACAAGAAATCACAAAAAAACACACCCTTGAAGTCTAAATGTAACAAAATAAGAAAAGTTCAGGGAGTTTAAATACTTTTGCAAGATTTTGTGTGTCTGCTCCAATGGCAACTCATCTGGTGTTGACAGCCCATCGTGGTCTCTGGCCTAGGATTGTAAATACAAAACAATAAGCTATAGCAGAAATCACAGCTGGAGTCTGGAGCTATGAAACCAACAGGGAAAAGAAACGCACATTTCCTCGGGTCAAAGAACAGCTTGATTTAATTTGCACTCTTTTATAATAAAAACCAACCGCTTGCTCAAGCCTGTTCCTGTGAATTATGTGCTAAGGGGGGGGGGGCATAACTCCATCAGTACACTGGGGAGCAGCTCCTCAATCAAGTTTCCTTTTATAAAACAGGTAGAAATGAAATGACACCATTCCATCAGACGTATGGTGAAAACTCATTATGGAGACAGGAGGCTTACTTTTAGCCAAAGGCCTTTCTAAGTAATATTGAGAAAAAAAAGTTTCTGGGTCCACGATAAAATTTCTCTGTTCTTTTCTCTTGTCTCTTAAATTCCTTTCCTGGGAGCTATTGGCCATTGTAGATACGGTGTATTATTCCTGTTGAATGGCAGCTTTAATCAGCAGTCTGGTGTTTTTACATTTGACTGCTCTTGTGTAGCATTGATCTCCAGCTCAAAAGACTAATTATTTTTCAAAGTCTTGTTTTCATTTAATTATAATGTAGTTTTTCTGACAAAAGAGAAAGTTCACACCAAATATTTTTGCTCTTACATAAAGCAGTTAATTGGCCTTTTGTTCTGTCTTTATAGAAACTATTCGACGGATTTAACACTGAAAAAAAATGCTATAAACATATAAAGTTATATGTGTGTGTTGTCTAGTTTGGCTTGATACTGTACCTGATGCACCTGGATATAATCAGCAAGGTTTCCTCTTACCATGAGTGTCAGTCAAACTCCGACTCAAATTGATGCAGTTGGAGACGGTTTATATAGAGCCCTGCAAAATTGTTTGTTTTTTGACATTACTCAGTTTTAGTCATATTAATGTATTTTCATTGGGATTGTATGTGTTAGATAAAAAAATAGCACTTATTTGTAATGTGGATGAAAGAAGTTCCATGTTTCTAAGGGTTACAGTATGTTGCTTTTTTGGGGGCATCTACATGGATTCAATCCCCCCAGTCAGTCCTTTGTAAAAACACCTTTGCTGTAATTTTAAACAAAGCTATTCTAGGAAACATTGTTTTTAAGTCTTTCCTCATTTGGAATCTGGTGGGAGCTTTCTTTTCTTTTCATTTTGGGATAATGGCTTGAACATGGGGCTAAACAGTTTTCCAATGCAATGGATATTATTTTATGACCCAATAATCGCTACTACTTAGTTCTTGACCTGGTTGTAAAACCAGTTATTTATGGCAATATGGAAAAGGGGATTGATTTTTTTTGTTTGTTTTAAATCCCTCATCAAATAAAACTCTCGTTAAATACATCAAATTTATATTTGTTACTTGACAAAATGGTTTTGGACAGTATAACCAGTCATCACCAGTTTGACCTCAGGTTTGGTACGACAGAAGGTTTGAGGTAATTGGAGCAAACTAGCAGGAAGCCACCTGTGACCATTGTTTCCTCCTGTCTGACAGCCCCCAGAGGAGATCTACTCGGCCGGTGACTCCATTGTCATCAAGTTCCACTCTGACGACACGATCAACAAGAAAGGCTTTCATGTCCGCTACACCAGCACCAAGTTCCAGGACACACTGCACTCACGCAAGTGACCAGCGGGGGCCAGAAGGGTCCGTGCAGGGCAAGGGGGCAAAAGGAGGGGCCCCCGAGGGAGGCGCCAGCCTGTCGCTCGGAAACCTTCGGCCACCAAGACGAATCAGACTCGACAGAACAGCCGCAAGACCACCAACCGCACCTCAGCACCCAGGGGCTCTAGCTCCCCCCACAGACTGTGAGGAGTAAAGCCATTCTACAGTACACCTTGTTTTTACCTTTTTATGGTTAGATTTTGGGGTGAGAGGATGAACATCCACTTTAGGCAGACAGTGGGGTAAAATGTATCGATCCGCTCCCCTTCAAAAATGTTTTTTTTGTGTGTGTGTGTGTTCCTCTTCTTTTTTTAAACATGCCTCCTACTGGGAAGCAAAAAGGAAAACCGTGGATTCTCAGGACCTGTAGGAAGGCAGGCATCAGCTGGACAGATCCCTGCTTTTGTCAGACCGACCCACCTCATGCAGGGGGGTGGAGAGGAACAGGAGGAGGAGTATGGGAACATCTCCTCGGCTATTGCTCTCCTCTCCTCACACTCTCGTGCTCACGGTGCATGGATTCCTGTCCACAAGAGGATTAAAAGGACTTGACTCGAGATTTTTTTTCAAACTGTCTGCCAGCCAATTGCATGTAATCACAAGGAGTGAAGGAAAGCTGTTCAGCGGCAACACCAGCATTTGTATTTGGCATTGTCCTGGCAGCCAGTGGCAAGTTTCTCGTTGTTATCATTAACAAGGAAATTAGGGAAGCAGTTACCTTATTAAAGGACTAATAAATGAAATGTGGTCTTCTGGTTGGTACTTACTTCCCTGATGACTGGCTAATCATGTACCTCCATGTATAAAGAAATGTTTTGGTTGTTTTGTTTTTTCTCTCCAAGGGAACATGTGCTTTTTTTCTCTCAGCTCGAACCAGTTAGCACTTTACAGTCAATTGTTCCAAAATCATGAGCTTCGAAAACTTTGTGAAATGCAATGCCAGTTCACTTATTTTTAAATGCATTTTATCTCTTATGCTTTTTTTTTTTAATTGCTCCATCTAGTTCCTCGGGCATACTTGAACATTGTGTGTGCCCTGTAACACGGGGTAAAATAAAGATATAACTTTATGTTTCAGTGTTTTGCAGTTCTGATGTAAAGTTCATTCTCTCAAGAGGAATTTGCCTTTTCTTTGGTACATGGAGACATTTCTCGATGACCAATTGAGCCTGGGTATTTATTGTTGCACATACAATGTAAAAGTGGAAAGGATCCTATAAATGCCTTCTAATGTATAACCAATTGTCTTTGTTCACAATATGTTGTTGCTAATGCTGACTAACCTTCTCTGTCTTTGCCACTATGTTTAAAATATATGCTGTTCTCTCACAGGAATAGTTTGAATCTGCACAGCTGCTTTGAGACAATAAGAGTATCCTGGATATGAGGTAACTTGTTCTGCATGTTGTCCATCAAGGTATGAGAATGTTAATGTGAACTAACTCCCTGCAAATGCAAAACAGCTCTGAGGTATAAATATTTTTGGTATTATTTAGGATTTGCTATTTCTTATTAGATTGTGTCACTTAAAAAAAAAGTGATGTTCATTTATTCTCTTCCAACCCTGCTTCACTGTTGTTTCTTTTCAATGCATCAAAAATATTTCATGTTGTGTTTTTAACAATCTCCCTTTTTGGAATTTGAAATTTCTCACCTAGATGCAGTTTTAAGAACATTTCCATAAATTCTTTAGAAATATAGCATTGACCCATGAATCGAATGCCTTGCTGTGCTGATGCTCTGTCTGCACTGGTGAAGATACTAATGGATGACAGGCTGACCTGGGTATAGATTATTTTAGCAAACAACTGCTGTAAAAAAAAAAAACAAAAAAAACCAGAGAATTCAATGTGTTGGAATCACAAAGATGCATCAGCTTAATACTTCAGGAATTTATTGCATGGAGCAAAATAAAGTAAGACTGTCACTGTTTGTAGCTCCTTTGCATTTCAATTGAGATACAGAGTTTAAAGTATAGTTGTTGTTGAATTTATATAACGCCAATAACAAGGACCTAAGAATTCAACTGTGACGTTACCTCGTCTGATGCTACATTATAAAGAGGCTGGTTAAGATTCATTTATCTTAGCATGATTTGCATGGATTTTGATGTGTCCTCGATTTTTTTTTTTTTTTTTTTAGCTAATAACTTTTGATGCCATTCAGGCACTGAGATAGTCAGGCTTTTATAAAGTGTTATATGGGTAAATAAAGAGACCCAAAGTAACTTCCTGTATGATTAAGCATGATCACAATGTTTGCCTCCTTTATTCCAGTATACATGCACTACATTTATTATAAATGTGCTTAATTTCCTCATGTTATTGAACCATGAAGCTATTCTCTCCACTAGCACTGTGTTTGAATTGATTTTCAAAGTGTTTCCCCTTGATCTCTTCTGACTGGACTTTGTTCCCCCAGTTATTCACTAGTTTGCCCAAATCTTTTACATCATAATTTAAAAAAAAAACCCTCAACCACCCTTGTTCTTTAACAGTATGGAGAAATCATTGTTCTATCAATCACTTCTTTACTTTTTGTTTTCATGGGAATAACCTTACCTGCCATTTGCCTTTTGAAGCTCATACAGCTCTTGGACAACTCTTTGGATTATTCTGACCATATTGTGGCAGGTTTTTGTTTTTTTAGTAAACCAATGTTCTTTCCACATCTAGATTATGGCTCCAATAATGTATATTGGATCAGTTAGAAGTTTAGAAATGCAGCTGCAATCAATTCCATCAGGGATTTATGCAACAGTTACCTTTTTAAGGTGTCCTTGCTTCCATTAATGGTACCTATCACTGCATTAATTTGTTAAGAAACAACATTCATAGTCATTAATTCAAATGAAACCTGCTTGTTTCAATTCACCATCTAAATACAGATTCGAGCTTTTTTTTGTTACAAATCTCTTCAACCATGTTTTCATTATAAAATCCCTGTATTATTTTGTATGGATGGATGACTCCGGCTGTTGTCAGCATCTTGTGTAAAACGTTTCATCGCTGGTATTGGTATGAAAAAAGACAAGATGAAGAAAAACATGGCTTAAATGCTATATGTATGCTATGCTACACTTTCCATGCTGCAGAAACTGATCTGTTTAAGAATCAGCTCTGTAACAAAACTACTTCAGATTTGTACAAATGGACGACTGCTAAGAAAACCCTCAAAGTCTCTTTCTCTGCTGCTATACATTTATTTCTTTTCAGGATATTTCATAACAATACACCAAGGTTTTCTGACTATCCACCATCCAGTACTATGTACTGCAGAGTATCTAAACATCCTTCTGATCAAGCTCTATTTTTTTAGCACGAGTAAAAAACTGATCTCCGCTTTAGACGGTCTGAGTTTTCCTATAGAAGATTAATAGCCTGTCAGAGATGTGACGCTGTCTCACTTGCTGTAATTATGTGACTGTAAACGATTTGGAATCCTCCGTTATGCAGCAAAGCAGAAGGACACATCGCTGACCTTTACTAACGAGAAGACAAAAGGCTTTCTGAACCTGCTTTATTTAACATTCACAACTATGACATACACAAAACAGAAACGTAGAACTCTTGCTGTGACTGAGTGGGTCCCTCTCTCTTATGTTATCTGATTTTGACAAATGGTCCTCACCTTCACTGCAGCGTGGAGCGTAGCTGGAGCTGATGGGTGTTTGAGTGCTGCTCTTTGCTGTGAGAGCACGAGAGGGTTACACCAAGTGTTTTTTAAGTGTGATGGAGTGTACACCTGAGGACAGGAAGAGAGGATTCTTTCCATTTGTTTTTTTTTCTTTCCTTTTGTTACAAAAACCTTGAAGCAGTTAAAGATCTGATCACGTAAAAAGAATCTAAGAGTATTCACAAGCACAGGTGTGCTGACAGCTCCCAAAAGTTCAGAACATTTACATCACAAATCACATTAAACCAAACTGTATAAATTCAGATAAGACAGCTTTTCATCCAGCTGCAGATGGACGTAGTAAAGGCTTTTCAGAAAACGCAAAGAATTAAAAATGGAACAAAAAGTCTTTTGAACTGCCAACACTACAGTCAGTCGACACAATCAGATCGTCGTGTTTCAACATTGGCAACAAACCCATCGGCAGCCCTTTTAACTCTAAGTAATAATGGTGCAAAGCAAGAACAGCAGTTACTCAAAGCGGAAGGTGAGCCAACAAAGTAGTTTTTCGGAAAAGTATTAAACCTCGAAACTATTGAAGGTTAGAGGGGAAAAACTGAATAAATATATAACTAAATGAATGTACCTTTAAAAATACAAAATGTAACATTAAGTAATTAAATGTATAGTTTTTAAAAGAAAAGGATAACTATTTATATATATATATAAAATATACACTCACTGAAATGAATTATTTAAAAAAAATCAAGGTTATTTAGTGTCAGAATTTTAAAAGCATATTTAATGATCTAATGACACATTTATAGTTGACAGTACAGTTTTAATCATATATTAAAACTAATGAATAGTATATTTAATTATTTAATTGGAAACTTCTTTTTTTATGTTATATTTATGTATGGTCCATTCACATTTATTAATTTCCTATCTATTATCCCCTGTAAACCCTCATTATAAATATTTCCACTTTCGATCAAGTTAAAAGCCAAAACTACTCCAGCTTGTTTAACACGTGCTAACAGGTTTCTCAATAAAACCAACAGAATAAACACAGGTTTAATAATTCGGGATTTTAAGGAGTTGATCAAAACAAAGCAGTACATAACTTTTATGGAAATGTGGTTTTCCAATATTTTTATACATGAAACTAAAAATTTAAGTCTACATTTTTTTTGTTCAGCCTTGTTTTGTCAGACTCCCCTAAATAAAATCCAGGGCAGCCAAGTCCCCTAAATGGTAAGTAGAGTTTAATTTGAACGTTAGTGCTAATACTGTGATCTCCGAAGGTCCCAACAAGTCAGGGACAAATGTGGAGAAGTTTAAAGCAGGGTTAGAGTATAAAACAACATCTCATATATTCTAATCTATTTATCCTCATATTTTAAACAAATAGTGCACAATATAAATGGTTTGGAAACAACATAGTTTCCCTTCCATTGCACAGCTATGTGCTACTTTGTGTTGATTTCATTAAAAAAAAAAATCCCTTTTGGACACACAGAAGTATGTGGTTGTGAAAAGGTTTGCCATGTAGTTACATTGGACTTGAGCAGATATCCAGCAGA
>JAUZNJ010108158.1:0-20399 GCA_034780135.1 Jordanella pulchra | reverse complement strand
ATCCATCCATCCATCCATCCATCCATCCATCCATCCATCCATCCATCCATCCATCCATCCATCCATCCATCCATATAAATATATAAATCAAAAACATTATATATATATCTATATATATAGATATATATAGATATATATATACTTGTTTTTTTATTTGCTGGCATAAGTGGGCAGCTCCTTTGTTTTATTGAAGAACCTTTGTGTTGTGGCATAGCATGATTGTGCTGCCAAGTTTGATGGTTGGACTGAAGATGGCAGCACCTGTCTGAGGTACTGTAAGTTAAAGAAGGTGCCTCAACATTCACCCATAGAAATTTAGATGGAGACTAAATTTCTGATGAGCTGTCTAAATATACTCAAAACCAGGAGAAAAATGTTTAACATTTTAAATAATGTTGGCTTTTATGGAAGATCCCTTTGAATTTGCCAGTCAAGTTTTTCAGAGATGCAGATGAATTCGAATGTGTCTTAGGATGAGGGATCTGTTAAGTTTCACCTCTCCAGACACTAATATTGTCAAGGGTACAAGTAGAATATCATGTCCCATACAGCATACTGTTCTGATGGATGGCTAAATCTTGCTGGGTGGCTTTAAACATTTTTCAGTGATTTGAGGTTTAATGTTTTTTTAATACAATTTAACAACCCAAACTGATATAGAGACCCAAAGGGGAAAGTAGCTTTACAAGAATAATCCAACACAAAAAACTAAAATGAAACAATATTAAACCAAAGATTATGTAAACAGTGATTAGTTCAAATACATAAAAAAGTCAGAGAAAAGATGCAAATAGGGGAATTTCAGAGGGGTATTGATATTGTACACATAATTTATTTTGCACTGGTAAAACTCAACCGTATGTGTTTCTTTGCGTATTTTTGCTTTTGGGTGTGGTGTGAGGCAGGTCAAGGCTCACAGCAAAAAAAGTTTTTAGGGGCTGATATTTTTACCCGAAGGTGATAAGATAAATAAAGGGTGTTCTACTTCTCTTTATCTAAACCTGATCAAACCCGCCTGATGGTTTCTGAGATGTTTTACTTTTATACAGTCATGCATCTGTAAGATTTGTTTTGAAACATCATGGTCAGTGGTCATTACTGATCATTGCTGACGTCTGACTTAATTTGAAACAGAAAAAGGGAACTTTTCGTTCTGTTTTTGCTTTTACTTTTAAGTGCACTTCAAAACGAGAGCTGGCACTGTCTATCTGGGGTAAGTCTCTTAAAACTTTCCATAATAAATGCAAAATTTTATTCTTATTCTGTAATTTATACAAGTTGTAATTAAAAAAAACACAAGAGATTAAATAATCTGCTATGTCTTTCTTTGTGAATTTAAAAGCCTTAAATTTGTGCTCATAATCCTTAGATAATCCGGAATGGATCACAACCTGAACAATGAAGAATGGAATAGTACGATATTTGCCTGTCAGTATTTTGACTTTACAGCCATTGCTGGATATTTCTTCATCATAATCACCATCATCAGCATCATAGGCAATGTTCTACTCATGTATGTTCTTTTCACCTTTAAAAACCTCAACCTTGTGACAAAAATCTTTATGATAAACCTGGCCTGCTCTGATTTGATATTCACTCTCACACTCCCATTCTGGGCTACTTATCACCTTGAACATTGGATCTTTGGGGACTTTTTGTGCAAGTTTATCACTGCGATGTACTTCACCGGTATGTACAGCAGCATCATTGTTCTAACTGCCATGACTGTTGATCGTTTCTTAATTGTGGTGCTGAACAACTGGCCGAACAACGACCTGAGGAAGAAACAGTGTGCTATCAGTGTCTGTGTGCTTGCCTGGGTGATTAGTATCAGTACATCAGTGTATGATAGTTCCAAAATGGAGGTTTATGAGGACTACTATGGCCTCTATTGTGAGGCCTCCTCTTCCGAGGGCTCTGGATATAATTTCCAAATTTTGCTGCTTTTTTTTATCCCATTTGCCATCATTATTGTCTGCCATTGTGCCATTATAGGAACTATTTTAAAGGCAACAACCAGATCAAGGCACAAAGCCCTGACTGCAGTTTTTTTAATTGTTGTAGCCTACATCATCTGCTGGGGACCCTACAATATTATGCTTCT
Source organism: Jordanella pulchra (assembly GCA_034780135.1). NCBI lineage: Eukaryota > Metazoa > Chordata > Actinopteri > Cyprinodontiformes > Cyprinodontidae > Jordanella > Jordanella pulchra. The sequence goes on along the minus strand of JAUZNJ010108158.1, from coordinate 18,295 downwards.
AATTGAGTCTTTTTACCAACCAGAAGCCTGCGACAAACTGCAGCAGTTTGATATTGTCTATCAAATTTGTCGATTGCTTGCCTTCTCCCATTGCTGTATGAACCCTCTGCTTTGTTTGCTTATACAAAAGTTACGAAATCATTTCTTTTATCTTTTGCGCTGCCGAGTTGTTGGCATGAATAACATGGACAGAGCCGCCTACATGAACATGCCTGAACATCCCAATGCTACATTGGCTACAGTGCAGCTTGTAACTATAGGGTAATGCTGCAGCTGTATAACAGATAATAGACAGTAACTCATCTGAAACAACACATACAATAGGAGATGTCTGTTTTATACATTCGCAGAGAGGCTTCAAATAGTTTAACATTTTATTTTTGTATGACATTGCTGAGATGTAAGAATAGTATTCGTAGTACTCAAATTTAGAATTAAGCTAAAATAGCTTTACTAGTATTACAAATTGATTGGATTGACTCAACACTTTCAGATGTATTTTAATGGTTTAGCAAATCTATTTAAGTTTGAAGATAATTTTAGACAGCTTGTATTTTTGCTACATTCTTTTTATCTGCCTATTTATCTTTCTTTTTTAAATCAATGATAATGGATGACTGTAAATGCAAATGATAAGTCACAGCCTGCAATATTTTTAGAAAAAAGAAGTGTTTATTTAGCAATATTAAACACAGCTCTATTATTACCAGCTTGATTTGATCAAAAAGTGTTGTGCATTTTCTTTAATCTATGTTTTTTTAACTTTGTTTTTAGTTGTATTTTAGCTATTTAAAAGAACTTTAACCTATTTGTAGTTTCATTTCCTTAAATGTCAACATTTTAAACTTTAGATCTCTTTTATGTTTTATTGTAGCTTTTTTTTGTTATAGTAAGACAATAATAGTAAGATATGAGTTATTTTAAGTCGCTGTAATGATTTAGTTTTTTTTGACCTTTTTAAGGTTTATCTTTTTGATTTTGGGATATATAAAATACTTATTTGATAATAGAGCATGTCTTTTCAGCTTGCTCACTCCAAATAGCTTAAAAGAAAGAAAGAAAGTAAAAAAAGAAAGAAAGAAAGAAAGTGATGTATAGACTTGTAGGAAACGCATTTTGCTGAATTCTAGAAATGCTGTTTTCACTTCTCTTTTCAAAGAATATCTCCAGACACCTTGTGATGGGTCGGTCTTTGAAATGCTGCTCTACATTTCTTCTTCCCACATGGCGCAAAATCATGCTTGAATTAATAGATAGTATACAACACAACTAGCTGAATTGTTTCCTGTGTCCAAATTAAAGTTCATGATATAACCTATATTATTGTTAAACATTTTATCAAAAGTGACTTCATAAGGATTTAAGAAAACATGACAGATTTATTTTGTTAGATACTTGAAATATAAAAGTTGAATGTTTTGTCTTGGAATGCTTAAGATAACATATTTATGGTGCTTTGTCTTTTCGAGAGTATGCCAAAAATTAACATAATCAGTTCGTGAGTTTTCAGTATAAAGACTAATTTAACAGTGAGTCTATTTTTAGGTTTTTTGACTTTGTCTACATTTTAGCTAGCTCAATACTGGATCTGAATGTATATTGACTTGAAAATGTTGCCATGTTGTTTCACATACTTGGTCCAATAAAAGAGTTAAGTGATAACACATCTCTATCATTATTTTTATTTTTAAAAATGTTTTTTTCTATATTATCATATGTAGGTTTCTTAAAAGACCACGGAAAGTACAGAATGATGGTTGTGTTTCCTCTAGCTCTGCATCTTTTTATTTTATAAAGGAAACTCGAGTCTCACACTTTTCTAGGCTCTTCATGGGTCTTTTTTCTTTTCACTTTGGACTCTGCTGCAAATAACTAGCTATAAACTGGGCCTTAAAGGACTTTAAGCTAAGCAACATCTTGTCTTATTGTTATTTCTCCTGATCCTTTTATTTATAAACTATTAGTGAAGGAAAGTGCTTGTATATATTTTTTTCATTTTGGGAAAACAACATGAAAAAACACATTTTCTAATAGGTTTTATAAGCAACAATAAAAAGTGAGCTAAAGTAAAATATTTGATCTTTTTGTAAAAGATAAATCTGATTGATCTATACAAAATAATTTTGTTTACCGCTTTTATTAATTAAGCTTGTTCATTCTTCAAGATGCATTTGCTTTCATTTGCCCTATAAACAAACTGACACTCACACATGTTTTATATGATAACAGACTTCAATAAAAATACCTGAACTAAAAAGAAGGGAAGTAGAAAACACAAATTACCCCAAATGAAATTGTACATTTTCTTGTAAGGCCATTTGAAATAAAGAGGAAGAGATTAGAGGAAGGTTTTGTTGAAATTCACCAAAATTTAAGAAACAAGGGACAGTACAGTTTTTTACCCCAGAAAGGGAGCAACAAAAAGGAAACTAAAAAGGGTTGCTTGAAATTTCTGGTGAAAAATGAGTTATACTTATTTTAACTCCTGAAAACTAATGAATTAGCAGAAAATTTGAGCAAATCTAAATTCTTTGGCTTAAAGCTTAGAGAAAGAAGCTAAAGTCAACTCTTTAAAATTTGTTCAGATGTAATGAGTTATTATACATATTATATAATTTTTTTATTAAGTTAGGTCAGAATTGCATGTTGTTAAGACAGCGAAAACAAACCAAAAAAATATAAATAATTAAAACTGGCAAACACTTGAAAAAAGTCAGAAAGAACTCCCAGCATATAAGAAGAAGCAATAAACCCTAAAAAACAACGATCAATGAACCATACAAAACTGGAGACAAACATCACTTCACTAATTACAGGCCCCTATCAATACCCTGCCAATTTTTCAAGATACAGAAAAAGTTTTTTGCTTATATATAAGACAGGTTTATGGAAACTAACACTTTACTATTGGAAAGTCAGGATGTTTTCATATCAGGCTCATCTACATCAGTTGCATTGGTTGAGTTAACAGAAAAAATCAATAACAGCAGTGGTTAAAAAACAGAACAATAAAAAAACAAAGCAAAGTTTCAAGTGGGTTTTAACGTTAGGCTTCTTACATTTTATTGAGGGACAGAATAATTACCCTTAAAGATCCCAAATTCATGTTATTTACCATAAGAGGTATCAAATTCCTTTTTTGTGAGTACCAGAACATACTGAAGATCACTTGGACTCAAGTTTTTTCATTAAATGGTTAACAAGAGAAAATAACCTGAGCAAATGTCCTGTTTAAGCTTTCAAATACAGATTTTTTTGGAACCCTCTATTTGGTCTCCTATGAATTGAGCAACTACTTTACATATGGCTAAGGAGAAAGCTTCCATCCATCTTCTCCCACTTCATCGTCGCGGTTGGGCTGGTGCCTATCTCCGGCAGACTACACAGGGTACACCCAGGACAGGACGCCAGTCTGTCGCAAGAAAACACATAGACACGCAACCATGCGCACACACTCACACTTATGGACAATTGAGAGATGCCAATTAACCTAGCAGTCATGTTTTTGGACTGTGGGAGGAAGCCGGAGTACCCGGAGAGAACCCCCACATGCACGGGGAGAACACGCAAACTCCATGCAGAAAGATCGATCGCCGTAATCGAACCCAGAACCTTCTTGCTGCAAGGCAAGGCTGCAGCCCAGGAGAAAGCTTAAGGTTTTTTAATAACTTGGATTTTGATGATTTTGTAGACCACTTAAATTTGCTAAAAATAAAACCCAAAACCTGAAGATATTGTAAGCCAAGAAAGAATCCAACATCTGAGATGTGTTTTCATGAGAGCCCAAGGACAGATGCAGTGGATAGATTCATACATGAGAGACCTGAAAAATAAGGCAAAAGATGGTCATTCTTGGGAGTTACAAATTTGCTGATAAGAAATCGTATCATCTACGGAGTTAAAAAATGTCAGGTGAGAACTAGACCACTCAGAGAGCACGACTCAACATTGAGCAAACCTGTTTATATTTACAGAGCTATGAAGCTGCACAGTGTTATCTGAAAGCCCAACCTGAGGAACAGGACATGGTGCTAAGTAAGCTCAGTAACGTGATGCGTCGTTAAGGAAGGCAGTATCTGTGAAGAAGTGACTGTTGTAGTAATACAAGTATAAGACCCATAAATGTTCTATGTATGGTGAAAGGTGCAAAGTATGTTCACAGAATAATTACTTTGGTCTTATGTGTCAAACCAAGAAACAAAATGGCTTCTATAAAAGGGAATAATGTTAATGACACAGCTGAAGTGTCAGTACGAAAAATGTTGATGTGTCACATCTGTAAGAGCCGCCTTACCTTCCTCCCTGGGAGGAGATTTACTGTATGTACATATATGGGAATGATAAAGAGAATCTATAAAAGGGAAATTGAGGAAGAAACACAAATGGAGGACACCTTTTTAGTAAAGGGAAGAGATGTTTACTCATCTGAGAATTAAACTTTTAGATCTAAAGGCACCTTCAGGATTTGGTAGACTGACCTCCAAAACATTATTCCTTGTGAAAGGAAATAAGAAAATACGGAACCAAGAAGTTAATGCTGGTTTATGAAGTTATGCCAACTTGCAGTTCAAAAAACTGTCTTTGAAAATAAACAACTAAACTTTATGGAAATAAACTATTTTAATTAGGAATAAATCAAGAGATTTACTATCCACAGATGGTTCATTTAACAATACTAGTGTAAGATACTGTCATGTTTTATTTCTTATGGTAATGTGAGTTTTTGTTAAACTTTCTGCTGTTTCATTTTATTCAGGAGCTAATAAATGAGGCATAGAAAGAGGACTTATGTCATGTCAAGTAAAAGTTTTTGCTGTTTAATTATTCTATATCATTACATTTTTGTGATTCAGCTATTTGTGACAAAATATTCAGTACATTCATTATGTAATGCAAAAACACATGAATAATGCTTTCAAATTGGCCTTTGAACGGCTGAAGCTCTCCATTATAAAACCCCAAATAAATGAAAGTGTTACATTTGCATGTGTCTCAATTCCTACATGTGAAGCAATAATGTATTTTTGTTCATTTTTGTGAGGTGATCTCTTCTTATAGGTCATATCATGCAAAGGATTGTGGAATTCCTTACAACTCCGTAGTACTACTACCTCGTTTTCCTACCTCCTTCCTTACTGCCAGCTCTATTTGGAAAGCACTTATTATGGTGAATCCTGGCACTCAACCGCTTTTGCTAAAGAGTCTTTACCGATGATGATTTTGGATGCAACTAAAAAGTGAAGAGAGGGTTCTGTAAACATTGTATTGTCTTGTCTCCATCTGAAAGCGTCACACATCCAAAAACACATACACAACAAGATGGAAACTGAATGTTGAAAAACGGTTTGAACGTGCTTCAGCACAGTGTTAGTTAAAAGAGATACACATTTATGCAGATGGGTCAATGTTGGTTTTTACTATTTTAAAATTGTTTGTTAGTCATTTTATTAGTACAGGGAAAGTCAAATTTATAGAAATTAGTCATAGTTTATTTTAAAAGGGCATGTCACTTTTAGTTTCCTATGTAAATAGGATAGTAAAACATATCCTAAATGTATCTTTTATGCAACATTTTTTGCAACTCTGTCTTTATTACAGTTTATCAGATTCAATCTTTTGTTTCGTTAGGTACTATCTGTTTTGCAAATTCTGAATTGTGTAAATTGTTCCTCCTAACTCCTAATACTTAAGCAAAAAAAAAACATGGGAGGGAAAGGAACTCGTGTTAGCCTTCAACCTTACAGACATCGTTACACAACAGTAATGATGTGGATGATGCAAGTGAAACTGGGTATGCAACTCTTTGAAAAAGAACTACAAAAAGTGCAAGTCACACAAATGAAACAAATGGCTGGAGCTCTCCGTGATAAAACCCAAATCATAACAATGTGGGTACATTAGCATGTGTGACACAGAGTACACGTGGGTGGTCCAGAGAGGAGTGTTCAGGGACAGCTCAGTGGTTTCTGTAACAGCAGTCATATCTCTGGGGCTAGATTAAGCTTAATTAACTAAACCATCCAGCATGCTTGGATGAATGGATACAAGTCAAGGGCAGAGCAGTCGCAGGAGTGCTCACACATTCTCTGCCAGGAAATAACGGTTGTGTTGGGTTTTATCTGGATGTGTAAAATTTGACACCAGCCCTTCAAGGCCATGCTAAAGGCTAACTACAATTAAGAGGCGTGTTTAAACTGTATTAACATTAGTTGAAGGTTTCTCTGCAATGGAAAAAGTATTTGTGCTCCATTTTTTCAAATTATGTCATTTGATTTTATTTGGCTCTAATTTAGTAACTTGAACCACAGCAAGGCAAGGGAAGTTTATTTGTATGACACAATTCGGTACATGGACAATTCAAAGTGTTTTACAGGGATTAGACAATAAATTAAAAGAAAAAGAAAAGCAGAGTAAAAGCAAATAAAGATAGAAAACATGATAAAAGCAGGTAGTAAAACAAATAAAACAGTTGGACCACAAACTTAAAATAATAATATCTTAGCTAACAGTCAAAAACAGCTCTAAACAAATGTGTTTTTAATTTTGACTTAAAACAACTTATATTCATTTTTGTTGTCTCTTGCAGCACTACATAAAATCTTCTAATTAGTAAATAGATAAATTATTAAATAGATTCTACCTTTGTCATTCATTGCTGTGCAAAATTTAAGCTGTTGCGTGGAGGCCTATGAGACTTGTTGTTCAACATCAGCCATCAAACAACATCATAAAGACCAAGGACCTCAGCAGAGAAGGTGTTGTGAAGCAGTTTAATGAGTTGGGAGGCATTTTTTAGCAAGGAAAGCAACAAAATATGAAAAGGTTCAAGGGGTGTTAAAGTTTGAAAAAGGTAAAAATGGTCACATTGAATTGAAGGGCTGATCAAATACAATAAACATCACATAATAGAGGATAGAGAACAAGTCAAACTCAAAATATTCCCTTTTCGTTCATAGTGACCCTGCTTGAAAGGGAATTTCACACTATCCGTATTATTTTGAGTCAGTGCATTCTCAACTCTGAGTTCATTTTCTCTACAAATGATGTTGTTGTTCACTCGTCTTTTCAGCCACGAGCAAAACAGCTGTTGTTGTTTTCTTATATAGTCAGTGATACTAGCCTTCCATGGCCTTAACGTTTTCTTCTATCCCTTATTTTCTCTCAGGCAACCAGCGCATCGATATCTCCCCTTTAATATCAGCTATCTGTAACGATAATTACTCTGACCATATGTGAATTTAATTGATGCCTTTCAAATATGTGTAAAGTGTGTGTGTGTGTGCTCTGTTCATGTTGCTAATAAAGTCTTATTGCTTGTTAATCTGGACCGTCAGGAAAATGCATGCAAATCGATTAAGTGTGGCAGCCCTATCTTTCTAAACAACTGTTTTATTCGACAAAATTTAATAAAGACTTAATCCTCATGTGGCTAATTTTTACGGATATGTCATGTCACTAATGCGCCCGATCCTGAAAATCTGATCAAGTTTGAGATGGAAAATTTTAAGTAATGCATAAAAATGAAGAGGAAAAAATAAATAAATCATTGCATACATGAAAGCAAAGATGCTCCCACCCCATATGCTTAGAGTAGCAGATTACACAAAAATTCAGATCATCCATGACATTAAAAAAATGACTTTCTAAAACCTTTTTAAAACAAAAAAAGACTCAAAGCAAGATAATGGTTTATCTATTTGAACTGTAATAGTGCTGTTTTCCACTAGAGAGCATCATGTACTGCATTAAAGCAGTTTGTACATTTAGCTATTCCATCTTACTGCCCATATACTCACATAGCTGACAAGGAGTTATTGGTCCATACATACATCATGAACAAGTTTTTGGGTTCCTGGTGCGTTTTCAAACACAAACTATGAAGAACAACTGCAGCCTGTCTGGGATCGTCAGCTCTCTATATCTTAGGGTCATCTTCCCCTGTTTACCTGCTGTTGTCAGACAGCAAAAGAAGCATAGCGATTAACTACCATGGAGACTTAATTAAGAAATCAAACATCTGGATATTCAGACTGAGCTTTGCTGCATCAGTTAAAAAGTGGCCATTTTATGTATCAAACAGTGCGCCCTGATGTTTCTCCTAAATTTTTCCCATCTGGCTTGTTTTCTCTTAGAACTTCTCATTTTTCAAGCCATTCCTCTACTCTTTAACAAGAGTAAAAAATGTTGTTTTATTGCTTTGCAAATCTGAGAGAGAAAAAAACTTATTAACACAATAATAATACTGAAAATAAATAATTGAGAAAATGATTAAGTATCTAAGATTCAGGGCTATTATCTAGTTCTGTGACATTGATTCCCAGGGCTATATCGGTTAAACAGGACACACACACACCAGTTCCATCTCAATAATTTTGAATAATTTATCAGAACATCTCATCAGACAAAAAAAAACGTTTTTAATCTAGAAATATGGGTTTAATCTAATATATAACTCCCAACTAAAGGTTGTTATTTTCGAAGGTAAATTCAAAATGACCAAATCTGAACATATTCTGGTCATTAAATATAATAATGTATAACAATGTATGGAAATTAACAAAGAGCAGTTTTCCATTTAAGCTCATAAGCCTAGCTAAATAAATAAGCCCAGTTCACCCGACCCAACTGACTTTAGATTGTTTTACTGTACTCTGGACACGATGGCAAGAACAACCAAGAAACATCAGAGAAACAAGCTTGAATTTACAAGTAAATATTTGTTTTTCATTAAAATCAGAGAGTTATTTATTTGGGGATATAGGATAACAAATTCTGTAACTAACTCAGTTAAGAAGTATGCCTGTGATCAGGCCATGCCTACGATTAAATTAGGTTCTTTAATTAAGCATTTAACCACAATGGCACCTCTGAGCTCCCTAAACCACTTGATATTTATTTTATTATTATTATTTTATATCAAACAAAGCTTGTACAGCTAACTTGTAAAACATTAATAAATCAAACTATAATAAAACAAATATAATGTGCTTTATTTTCATAATTATTTTAATCATTCATTAAAGGTTTCCTGAACTCTAAAGTTTACACAGAAATATAATGAGTAAGGAAGAACTACATCCTTGTCTCAAAGGCTCTGTTTGCTAAAAGTGAGCCTGGATCAGGTCAGTTTTTTCCTGTTCTTGACACAACTTTAAGTAAATAGTTTGAACACCGAAGGATTGTGTCATTGTTCATTCATTAATTGAAAAATTTCAAATTTAAACTGAAAATCCTCAGAAAACGCACACAAAAATGGAGTTACTCACTTTAGATTGGCAGTATGCACAAATTACTGGTTGATTGTTTTTTGTTATCTTCTTTGTCTGTATTAGAAGATTGATAAAACTCACATTCTATTAAAAAACAAAAGAGCTAATGTTCATAAGTGTTGCTAACCTTTCCCGTTGGCCCATTCATTTTTGCACACCAGTGGCAAACACTCAGTGTGTTTATGTTTAACTCAGCTCGTGTTAAGTCGTCCAACGGCCCTGGGAAAACTGCCTCCTGGACTGGTCTCCTCCTAACCATTCCTGGCTCTTTAGCAGTCTTATTAACTGGCTGAACACCAGCATATCTTGCTCCTGAGCCAGAACCTGCACCTGCATTGCCCCAAATGGTCTCCAGATGAATATGTGACTGGCAATAGTTTATTGATGCAGTTAAGTAGACTTACAAATGAGTTTCTCCTGTTTTCTAAAGAGGTATTTGGAGGTCTCCATTTAACAAAAGATTTTATTTTTGGTAATAATGAAGGAACAACAACTAACTAACCAAAACTTGATATCTTTGGGAATCATTTTTAAGACTGCTATGTCAGCCATTCACTGTCTCTATTCAGAGTAGCAAAAAAAAAGAGATGGAGGGCTAAATGTCCTAAACATTTTAAGTCAGCCTTAGTTGACCTCATTAATTAACTAAAATGCCCTTTCAGCATCCTTTGTATGTCTCCAGACATCTTTATTTAGACAGCCAGAGGCAAACCAACTTTTTTCAAAATCCTAACTTATTACTCTCAAACACAGATGATAAAAAGCTAAGATGTATGTTAGACCCCTTTCCCACTGGCTGGAAAATCCGTTTAAACCCGGGAGCAATCAGCTTTTAGTGCCAGTACGAACAGCTTCCTGACCCGTTTCAAACCAGGTCAAAAGACTCAGCAAGTGATGCGGGTTATAACTGCCTTCAAACGGATTGGTTCCGATCAGCAAACAGTGGGAACATCAGAGCCGGGTCTACCCGTTAATTTACGTGATACCATTGAGCGTAACGTCAACACAACGAGCCAGCCGTGTCTGATCTAACAAACCAAAACAATTCTGTTTACATTCAATAAACATGGAGCAACACTTGTGAGAGAGATTCAGATAGATAAAATAGCAAAACCCCAAACCACACTTACTAATTTCTGGCTTCCTTACACATTGGTGTCCATTATTTACTCTCTGGATTTCTGTTGTACTGGTGACATCATCAATGTAACCCAGCGGGATGATATTACCAGACACGTAGGGGCACAGAGGACATGCAGCTTGCCAGCGGGGGTCAGACTCAGCTTTTTATTTGCCAGTGGGAAGGGAGCCAAATGGCGATTGTTAGCGTGTCGATCCCTGTTTGAAAAACCCAGGTTAACCTGCTAATTTCCATGGGAAAGAGGCTGCAGTTAAACTGCAACCAAGTCATACTCTGTTTAGGGTCAACTCTGCAAAGTGTTTTCTCCATTAACTTCTCAATCAAGTTTACTGGCTAGTTAGATGAAAGCTCTATGATGATAACTCACAATTTGTTCAGGTATAAAAAGCTTTGCCACAAAAGTGTATTTTAGAAGTGTAACTTGCATTCAGGTGTAACGAGGTTAAAGCAAAGGTGCAACATAGACGAAGGAAAGATGCAAAAAAAGCTAAAATATAGTTATAACACAGGTGAGACAAAGTTGCAACAGAGGTGTGGAAATGTGTAATGAAGTTGGCATATAGATGTCAGAAAGTGTAACAAGGAGAAAATGTTCTAACTAAATTACGATGATGTCTTGATTAGCAAATGTAAACATTTTGATTAGACTTTTTACAAGGAGGTTTTATTTAAAAAAAAAACCCACTAAACTAGTTATATTACAAAAGGAAAGAGAAAAATTAGATCTCTATACATTTTTGCCATATTGATACATTTATGACCTATTTCCTAAATACCTTAGAGAGCTCTTTAGATCTTGGCATGAGAACACAACACACTATAATCGTAGCAAACACACCAGTGCCAGGATGGCAAAGGTTCAAATGAGAGAGACTGCTCCTTTTAGTCCTTCAGGCATCTATACAATTCTGACACCAGGGCTTGGGGCTAAAGATTGGATTTAAAGATCTGATATTCAGCCCCTCTTTTTACATCCTACTCTGTTTTGTTTACTTGGTGAAAATAAATGCCGCAACCAAAACTAAGACACATAAAATAGAAGTTTTGCATGATACATGTACATATTAAAAATGTAGAAACATTCTCTACTGCATCTCTTCGTCTACACCTAAGTCTTCTGGAAATTGTGATATTAAACAATGACAACATATTGAAACAGTTGTAGTTGAGACGATGTTTCAGCAATATACTAAACTCATATTCTATTAAGATGCAGGTTTAATTTTTATGATGGACAGTTCATATAACAAAAAAGAAACAACGATTTTCCCCAAAGATATCAATATCACACATAACATTGAGCAATAATAATTTTATGGAAAAGGAAATTAAAAATTATCCATATTAATACAGTAATCTTATGAATGTTGTCGAATATGATGGTCTAAATATTCATGAGAAGGACTGCTGAGCTAACATCTGTCCAGCAGAATGTTAACATTACCCTACACACAAAGGTTATTGCTGAAGAAATGTCTGTTTACAGGGAGGTATATAGAAAATTGAGTAAAATGAAAAAGTGTGAAAAACAAAACAGTTTTGAGAACACGTTCAGTTTACATGTACATATTTTTAACTGCGATATTTTTATTCTTTAAATATGTATAAACAAGTGCTTATATGACTTCCTATATACATTTGGGGTGCCATTAACTGTAAACCATTACAATACATAACTGAAGTAAATACTTGAAATATGATGCTGTGTCTGTAATGACTACTTTACTTTTTGGACTTAAATACTTAAAATGAACTTTTTTTTAATATTCTGAATAATTGAAATGTCTCTCATTAGTATGAAAGCCATTTTTATAAGCTTTAACAAAAATGTGTTCCCACAGATATGGCTTAAGAAACATACCTGTGACATACATCTTCATTAAAATGGATGATTTGATATAATATAAAAATAAAAACAAAACATTTTTATCTTGGATCTTGGACCTCAGCACACTCTTTCCACTAGGCTCATATCCTGTAGACCCAGCTTTTTGGCTTGTTCCTTCTTATCCTCAGGCTGCACCAGCTGCCATCTACCTGCGCTGCAACCTCATTGCCTTGTCAATCCTGGTTTTCGTTTGTGTCTGTTCAGTTTTCCTCTTCGTCTTAACTTTCCAAAAAGGTGAACAGGAGTGATTTTCAATAGCACCGTGCATGACTAATGGTGGAAACATGTTAAAATCATTGCAGAAATGTCCTTGGGAAGACAAATGAATTTTCAGCAGAATAATTAACTTAATTAACAAATTTGCATGCATATTCATCAGGGCCATTGAAGTCTTTCCAGCTCAGCTTGATGAACGTTGCTGTGTAATAACCAGCTCATTTACATTCTGCCATCCACTGCCATTTGTGTGGATTACTGGAAAAGGCAAAGTGTGTGTGTGTGTGTGTGTAGTTGGTGTTAGAGCTACATTACATGTGCGCACACACTTCCCTTTAACAAGTCATACAAAAGCTTGATGAATTAATTTGACATATAGTTTTGTTGTATACATTCCTTTCCATTTGTCCCAGCCGCCCTTTCTAATGCACACCGATGAATAAAAAGTTCACACACACATGCATATCCATACACAGACACCTTGCAGGAATGCATCTGATCCAGGAGTGAATTTATGTCTGTGCTTGTGCTCCAAACCCATATCTCTCTGCCTGCCCCCCACCCCCCATCTCTCCAGTGGGCAGTTCTTGGCACGAATCCTAAGTCGTAAACCCTCCTGGGCTGCCAGACTGTGCGCCGTTAAAAACCACAAGGCCCGCTGTACCAACCCCCCCCACCCCCACCCCATCCCCCCCCACCCCCACCCCCATCCCCACATGAACACACCACCACCAACTCTGCAGGGCAATCTTTAAAAGCAGCAAGGTGTGACGGCACAGACTGGCAGCTTGGCAGCGATGCCCGAGGATACCAACGCTCCGTCAGCCGTGAACGGGCACCATCACATGGGCTCTCCTGACTAATATGCTCACCATACATGTGCCTTTCTCATGCCTCATCTGGGCCAGCAAGAGACAAAGGAATTCATTAAAAATTTCGCATAGAGTTGTTTTGTGATTTTCTTCAGATGCAGCTAATTGGGAATTTCACACAAGCTAAGAGAAGAGAAGGAAAGAGCACCCAAATTTTTATTGAAAGGTTAATTACACTCATGTGGCTGTATATACATGTATGCGTGTATATGTGAGTGTGTCCTTGGTCTGGCAGGGCACAGAAAACAATAAAATTTAGTGTGAAAAAAACATGTTTCTTCCTAAAGTTACACTTCGTTATTCAGATGCTGTGGACAACAGTTTTTTTCTGTCTTTTTTGGGGAAATTAAATGTATAAAGAGCTGTAAAAAAAGTCCAAACAACTGTATCAAAAGTAGAGAAAAAATTTCAGCTGACTTCAAAGTGAGGAAATAATCTGTAGACATTGAAAGTGGCTTGATGGAAGCATCTGACTTCACGTAATGTTGTTAAAACGGGTCAAAATGAGCCTCAGTATTGAGTGGCCTTCACCTGCCTGTATGACTTCCTCCTCTCACCTGGGCATCCTCCTGATGAGATGGTGAATAGTCTCCCGGGGGATCTTCTCTCAGACCTAGACTAAAGCATCATCCAACTCCTGGAGAGTCTGTGGTGCAACGTGACATTGGTGGATGGATCGAGATATAATGCCCCAGATGTGCTCCATTGGATTTAAGTCTGGGAAACAGAAAAGACAGTTGATAGCTTGAATACCTTGTCCTTGCAGGAACTGCTGACACTCTCCAGCCACATGAGGTCAAGCATTGTCCTGCATTAGGAGGAACCCAGGTCCAACCACACCAGCATATGGTCCCTGAAGGGGCATCAGGATCTCATCTTGGTACCTAATAGCAGTTATGCTATCACTGGAGAGCACACTGAGTACTGAATGACCCTCCCAAGAACTGCTACCCCCCCAACATTAATGACCCACTGCCAAACCATTCAGGCTGAAGGATTTTGCAGGCAGCTCCCTGAGGTGTCTCTAGACTCTGTCATGTCTGTCACATGTGCTCAGTGTGAACCTGCTTTCATCTGTGAAGACCAGTAGTGAATTTGCCAATCCTGGTGTTCTCTGGCAAATTCCAAACGTCCTGCATGGTGTTGGGCTGTAAGCACAACCCCAATTTGTGGATATCAGGCCCTCATACCATCCTCAAGGAGTCAGTATCCAACCCTTTGCACAAACACACACACATTGGTGGCCTTCTGGAGGTCATTTTGCAGGGCTCTGGCAGTGCTCTTCCTGTTCCTCCTCGCACAAAGGTGGAAGACAAACAGCAAACCCTAATGGCACAGCTTGCATTGATGTGCCATTCCAGAAGATCTGCACTACCAGAGCAATTTGTGTGAGTTGTAGAGTCTGTCTCATGCTACTACAAGTGGTAGACCTCACCAATATCAGCCAGAAAGCATAGGTACTGAGAAGTGGTCTGTGGTCCCCATCTGCAGAACCACTCCTTTATTGAGTGTGTCTTGCTAATTGGCATTAATTTCCACCTGCTGTCTATTCCAGTTGCACAAGAGCATGTGAAATTAATTGTCAGTCGGTGCTGCTTCTTAGGCTGACAATTTGATTTAAAAGAAGTTTGATCCAATGGAAGTTAAATTATGTTTTTTACGTGTTGCCCTCAGTTTTTTTTAGCAATATATATACATATACATATATATATAGAGAGAGGAAGAAGAATGTAGAGAGAGAGACAGAGAGAGAGAGAGAGAGAGACACAGAGAGAGAGAAAGTGAAAGAGAAAACGATTGTATCTATATCATTAAATATATTATTAAAGTAAATTTGAAGGTTGTAAATTTTATCCACACATTAAAACCCTAAATAAAAAACAAAATATGATTATCTTATTTACTTTAAAAATGTGTGTGATAATTCAAATTATCACACACATTTTTATCTAGTCTATTTAAGCAATTGAAATCAAATTGAGCACAGTTTTATACGAACCAACAGAAACTATGGTGACAAAAACACATAAAGAAAAACAAGAAATAGCAAGTTCTTAAACTTCGAAAAACTGATTTATTGCCTATTAATCAACATTTAAAATAAATGTTGATAAAAAAAATATTACTTTAGTAATTACAAAATGACATAAAAACTATTTATAAAGCAAGACATTAGGAAAACAATCATAGTAAGCTAAACCTTCTTTTTTAGGGACAAACAACTTTAATCTTCTTTCTTATTATCTTTTTTGTGCTCTGATCTAATATATGACTTCATTTGGGTTTTTTTTCACATGTCATCTTCATGTAAAACTTCTACTAGCTTAAAAAAAAGGAATCCCAGGATAAATGCTTTCACAGCTTTTACAGAATCAGTATGTTTCTCTGTACAAAGATTCTCAAATAGCAGAATCACCTGACATGTAAAAAATGTGATATTGAACATACTTTGGCTCTGCCATGTTTTCTCCTACGCTTTTTTCCAGACATATGTGTGACACTTGAAGCTGTTATTTTAGCTCTAAGTGTGAAAAAGTGGTTACAGTAATATCTTTCACTTGAGAGATGTGAAAAGGAAATGGTTGTCTGATAACTGGCATCTTCAAATCTTGTCGGACACAACACATTTGTATTCCAAGTTGGTAAATTAAACGCTCCAGAAATATGGTGATGGAACATGTGTGATAAAACTGGCTTGTTGTGAGACAAACAGCATTGTAATTATATATTTTACTCATTAAATATCATTTATTGTGTTCTTTTGTCTGACCCTTTTTGTTATGAAGCATCCATCGACACATAACGACCACAAAACACAAATGGACCATAAAACTGACCTTCATATGAAAATCAAATGACTGTCATCACACTGATGGGTGAGTTTACACAAAAATATGGCCCGTTTCCCTTCAGGGAGAAAGTAAATAAATCCACATTTTACACTCCGTTTGATGATCCTCTTTTTTGAACTTACTGCTCTCACAGCATAAATAAAATCTATAAAAAATGTGATTACAGAGCATGAAAGGCTGTGTTTTGCTTGAATGGAAAAACACATGTGTATACAAACTGGCATTGCTGGCCTGCCGCTGATGTTGTGTTTTACTGCAAAAGCTCATCTGATCTATCATAAACACATCAATTCTACCAGAGAAAAAACACCCGATTGATCCTCTGAGCTATTTGGATCCCTGTCCTTAGACATATCTAATATACATATTAGCTTGAAAACTTAAGAAAGCCAAACCTTGCAACTCCTTCATAACCCTTTTTTTTACTGTAGAAAGGGGGATGCATTTGAGGACATTGCCATTTGATCGTGCAGTTGATAGGAAAGTTCTGAAGAAACTCCTGAAGCCTCAGAGGAATTTGATTACCTCCATCCATTATCTGCACAGTGAGCAATTGCGAGGCTCACCATCTGTCATCCGTTTCATTTGCATCGTCAACACCTGCCTTGACTGTTTATGCCTTCACATTTTTTATAAGCTGCCTTTCATGGCGGAGGAGAAATGTTGACTTTTCCTTCTAAATGTATTAATTGCAAAAGTTCAAAGAACATATTGGGAGACAAACAACTTGGTTTATGTTTAATAGAAATTGGATAGTTTTCTTTTGATTTCAGTGGATTAAAAGATTCATTAAAGTTGCTTTTATGACATTACGGACGGACGGACAGACAGACAGACAGACAGACAGACAGACAGACAGACAGACAGACAGACAGACAGACAGACAGATAGATAGATAGATTTTTCCCTCTTATTTATTAGTCAAACGTCGTGCTGTAAACACTCCCTCCTCTCTCTCTCCCTTTCTTTTCAGTCTCCTCAGTCCTCCCCCATCCATCCACCCCGTCTCCCATATCCCCAGGTGGTGCCGACGGCTGCGGGGCCCATTAGCGACAGAATTCCTGCCTCCAGCAGGCCATGCGTGTCCCGAGTGACACATTTTTGGACCGGCACCAAGAATCCAACCCTCCACAGACAACTCACTTCTCCATGCAGTCACCACAGTCTGTGTATGTGTGTGCATGTGCGGGTGTGTGTGTGTGTGTGTGTGTGTGTGTGTGTGTGGGTGGGTGGGTGTGTGGATGTGTGTAAAAAGGAAAGAAAGGCCTTGGTAGCACAGCATGAGTCCCACAGGAAATGCTTGAAAGGCAGTATGGGACAGATTGGTGGAGGGACAGAATGGTCTAGAATACTAAAAAGAAAAACTGCAAGATAGTCCACAGTAGTGAGAACATATATCTGTTCCATCACTCTCCTGCCAGGTTGGGACATTTGTTATAGTCATAACCTCCGCAACAAGACACCAATGCTGTACATCTGCATGCCTTAGCACACAAACTGCATAGATGTAGTAGCTTTCATTACAAAGATTTAATTGGAGTTTGCTGATGCACATTAGTGTTTGGTGATACTCTTTGCCAGCTGACGCATGTGTACCAAGTTTTACTTTGCAAACACCTCCTGTTCAACAAACAGGGTAACTTTGAAACTCGAGTTTTTTTTTTCTTTCATCCATAAAACACTAAGAATTTTTTACATGTGGAAAATTTAAAGCTTTATCAAGATTCGTATTAATCCTTGGGAGGAGTGATTATGGAATGATACTTCATGAGTTAAGAGAAAGAAATAAGCCCCTTTTAGTAGAGATATTATGAATGATTTCTTTCTTCATACTAATAGATTGTTAATTATGTACCTAATGACTCCTCACAAAGCAGTATATAATTAGTCTGGATGAGCCAAGAAAGTTCCTACTTGTTCTTACATGTTTAATGTTGGTGATTTCTCATTCTTAAATGGAATGTGGATGGTGGTTTAAGATTGCCTATCTATCTATCTATCTATCTATCTATCTATCTATCTATCTATCTATCTATCTATCTATCTATCTATCTATC